>JAHZNJ010000504.1:0-34761 GCA_027744475.1 Lepidocyrtus cf. sotoi NNG-2020
CAACAGCAGATATTATTATCATCTTCAACAACATGAAAGTGGGCGCATCATCGTCAATTTGATATGATATGGAAAAGACATGATTGATTACAATATGACGGTAATAATCATTTACCTCCCTCTGAAGAAAGGGTGTGGAGGATAGAGATTATGACTATGGCGGATTGTCGGTGGTGATGATTTTGACGAGGATGAGATGATGAAGTAAAAAAAAATTCGTCTCAACATCAACACACAAAAAGTCAAGAAAGTCAATCCTTTTTATCAAGCATTGCAATCCAGCATTATAATCTCTTCTCCTTCTGCTGCAATTGTTTCTCCATGTGAGAAGTGAATTCTTTAGTGCCCTAGGTTTGCGAAAGCATCAAATTTCATCAAATACTTTTCAGCAACTGTTCGTGTCTACCTGTCCGTCCGTCCGTCTTTTCTCTTTTCGTGTTTTTAGATTACCGTAAAAAGTTACGTCATTTTCATAAAAAAATTCCTGCTACAATAATAATAAGCCCAACCCAAATTTCATTCATTAGAAGACGAGAACATAATCTTTAATCTTCCTTTTAAGTTGATAACGATGCAAATGTCCATCTGGAAAAACATTTAACTTTTAACGCGGTTGTTGTGTAGTGTGGTTGTAGTAGCTGTGCTCCAGAAACCAAGTAAAACTAAAACAAAAGTTTTATAAAAATGAAAAGATAATTTTTATCAAATTGATATTTAAACAGGTGTGTAAACTTGCTGCACTATTTTTTCTTTGAAGTTAATCGTATGGGTGTGGATCAATATTGCAGTTATAAAGTAGTGGGATAGCTTTTTGAACAATGATTTTGCACATCTGCATATGATTAACCGTATTAATTAAGTATTTTTTCCTCGTATCATTGTTGTCATTCATTCATACACATTATCAGTTTTCAGTCATGTTGCTGTTGATTATGCAGTGCAGATATTACGTTACGATCATCATACTCGTGAATTAAAGCTTGTCAAGTCATTTTCATGAATGAAAATGCATTTTTTGAAATGATAATATTTTTCAATTTTTTTCTTTTTTACGAAAAAAAATACTTTTTATGTGTTTAGACTCAGTTTAGACTGGATGGAGGATAAATCCAACCCACTGGCCATCTTTTCTTTAGTTTTTTGCAATTCTTAAGCAAAAATGTTGATGATTTCAACTTTGAAATGGGGGAATTTGATGAAGACGGGATAGACCGAATAGTTTTTTGCAATTCTTAAGCAAAAATGTTGATGATTTCAACTTTGAAATGGGGGAATTTGATGAAGACGGGATAGACCAATAAGAAAAACCATAGGTAATATAATTTATAGCATAGCATGGCTTATCCATCTATGCAACTGTCGTTGTGTTTGTCGTTTTTCTGTATCGAATTGCTACAAAAAAAATTCACTCCAATTTTTATTTAATTAAAATTTACATTCACTATCAATTATTTTTCAACACATCGTAATATTTTTACGATTAAATAGGTAATCCTTCTTAACTTAAAAGAAAAGATCAAAAAGTCATTGACACAAGCACAACCACACCGTTAATGACATCGAGCGTGTGCATCCGTTATAAAATAAAAGTTTATGAAGTGTCATTATTTGCTCTCATCGGCAGTTAAAATTTCCTTCTTCTGATAACTTTTCTTTCGTATTAACAGGTGGACGTACATAAAAACAACTAAAAAGTAGAAAGTAGAAAAATGAAGCAACGAAAGAAAAAACACTCCTTTACTTCCACTAAAGGTGTTCTTCTTAATGACTTTGAGCTACAGCTTACACTTACTTATTTACTCCAGTTAAAAAGAAATCGTAATAAAACTTCGAACGTAATAGGCTCGAGATCATTTTTATCGAAATTTATGAGGACCCACCTCACCATCATCACCACCACCGTCATCAACTTCATTTAAAAGCGATAATAATGATAATGCCTCATCCTTCTCATCATCAATGGACAATTTTAAGTGTTTTACTGATTTTGTTCTTAGCATTATTTAGATAAAAAGAATGTTGCATAATAATAAGTAGCAACAGCAAGAACAAAGCAATATAGCAACAATAGCAGCAGATATGTTTTAATAATTTATGTAAACTACTACAAGACAAACAAGCGATTAGTTTTAACTTTTAACAAGCTACAATCTTCCATTTTCTCATTTCTTCTCCTCAGCTACTTTTGTTTTAAATGATTAGATCAGCTCAACTCGCATGCAGGGAAAGAAAAGTGTCATACTCTCACGTATTTTGCTCCAATTGATTCCCACGTTTGTATAATAAGGATAAAGAGTCATTATCAATTAAAAAAGGAATGAATCCTTTTCTTTCTGTTATAAAACTGACTCGTCTCAGTCGTTCGTCCCCATCATCATCAATTTCATATTAGCTTAATATGTAAATTAAGCATTAAGACTTCGAAATTGCTACTCGCTACTGGATAAAATAAACCCCAACACCGCTACCACCACCAACACTACCGTCCGCGTCCATTGAACTGTTTTGCATTGCATCAAAATACAATTTTGTCGTCTCCTATCCACCATCATTGATCTATCTAAAACTGAAACCCACGAATTTAATTATCTAAATAGGTATGAAAAAGGACTAGATCGTGATATTATTCCACTTCAGAGAGAGAAATGGGGAAAGGGAAAACCAGAATAGAAGAATAATATTGAAATGGGATGGCGATTAAGATGCAACAATTTACAGACAAATATACACATCTAAATTCAGACTATCCATCATAATTGCCACTTTTGACTTTCATTACGTATTTTTCTATATGATTTAAACACCCAAAATTATCACTATTTTCTGTCTAAAACTTGCGTGTCAACAATATTTGCGAACAGAACAGGCACGATAGGTTTTTTAGTGTTAATACAGCAGCAGAAGCACACCAACAGCAACAACACATATGGAGCGAATAGCGATAATTTCTGTACTGTAACTATTACTATGATTAGCAACTTTTCCCCTCCTGTATGATTAGCTATTTGGTTTTCATTTCATTTCATTTCGTTAGAGTTCGAGCTAAATTATTTTCGAAAAAATAATTTTCTTGAAAAATGCCAGGGTGTTGATTAGAAGTTTAGAAGTGCCGCAAAACGCCTTTTCGACACTGGTTATTTACCATATTACAAACAAGAGCGTCTTTTTCTGTTGTTGGAGAATTTTTTGCTAACACTCTTTCTTTTTTTTGACTGTTTTCGTTGTTTTTGTTGCTGGCTTGAAGAGAGAAAAAAATGTTCAAACAAAAATTATAATTACTATTCATGTCAAGAAGGCACTTTAACAAACACGCCTCGGCTCTTCTTCTACAAACTATGACAGATGATACAAATATGCTTTGATATATGTGTGATGATGTGATGTTTTGTTGTAGTGAGCTGCGTCGTGCAAGAATTAAGAATCCCTAGCATTTCCTCACTTTTTCCCTGTTTTACACGCAAACATGGTCGTCCGTGTCGGTGTTGTCGGCAGCGGTGTCGTCTTCGTCGCCGGACTTTCGGACGGACGGACGTACAGAAAAAAAACTTCAAAAGTCAAAAAGCTAGGTGAGGGAGGACTACTGTGAATCATAATATGATGATGGAAGTACCTTTACCAACATATGGAACCCAACTAATATTTATCAGTGACTGACAACTTTCTTGTTTTTTTCTTCGTATGTATATTTTATCAATTAACAGGAACAGGACTATTAAGATATATTCCATAGGGTTTACTTACTACGCTAATCACTAAAACTTCTAAAAACACACAGCTTGAGCTTGCCGCAGAAGCCTTTTCCTTTTCACCGCAACGACGACGACCGACCACAAAGACAAAAAATACAAAGCAGAAGCGACATTGATTGGCATTGGCAATTGGCACTAGTGTGATGATGATGAGGCTTTGCAAAGAATAAAATAAAATATGACGTAAATTTTATTGATGATGAAATGAGACAACTTCGATTTGCCGACAGCAGTAGATGAGTTTTTGTTTTTGCTACATTTTATTAGTCAACCAAAATGCTTTGTTTTAGGGTTAAAACCGGTGTAATTATTACAGGTGTTATGTGCCCTTCATTATTTAAAAGATGTACTTAAATTCAGATTTGAATGGTTCGAGGACCCGGCTTAAATTGCCCCTTTGATGATGATGATGCCTTTATAAAATGATTTTCTTTTCGTTCGATTCGATAAATTTGCATAAGAATATAATAAGCCATCAAGTTTAATACTGCGGGATAGAAAAAAGAGAGAATGAAAGAAATTTACATACCTAATTCAGAAAAAGGAGGTCATTAAAGATGCTTTATAATGTTTTAAATGAAGGATCATTCCTTCTCCATAATAAAATTAAATTGCTTCTAAAAGCGGCATACTTTTTTTTAAAGAAATGCGACTTATTTTTTTTATTATTTGCAGATCAAGATCAGTCAGTCAGGTGGAATCAGTTGGGGCAAATTCTTTGATCAGAGAAGCTATTGTCGTGAACAGAAAACCTACGAAGAGACCAGATCATGGCTTATCTTGATCTCTCTCGCATCGTCGTCATCATCATCATGTCAAAATAGTTTAGTTTTTAGAATTTTGATGTCGATTTGGATTGTGGATTGTTCTCTGTTGTGTTGTTTGTTGCTCTTGTGGATTGTGGAAAAAGAAGAACAAGCGGCATAGTTGTTGTAGTCGTGGTAGAAGTTTATTTTGACGTAACGGAATAAATATTCTATTTATTGAGAAGATATTGATCAGGTTGAACAATCCAATAAACATTTATTACATGAGAAAAAAATTTGAAATGAATGAGTGAAAAAAAACTGAAAATATTTTCGCAGAGAGACATGAAAAGTTGTCCCGAGAGTCCCAAGTCCCGTCCCAATCCAATCCAATCCAACACAATAAAAAGTTTGAAAGGTTAACGATTATTAGTTCATGCACATTTCACGTACTTCTTTCCCTTCGCTGCTGATATTTTACAATCCACTGTCACTTTTCTGTCAGTCAGTATTAAACAATTTTCGATTGTAAACGACGGTTTCTTTCTAATTCCTCAAATGATTTTGCAGAAGTCAATATTATTACTTGCTATATTATATAATCAAAACCCATTCTTTTCGTTGTTGCTTTGTTGTTCCTCCTGCTCATCTGCACTGCTCTAATTCCGAGAAAAGTAGATGATCAGGTTGGATTGGAAGAGACTTTTTCTTCGTGATTAAAAAATCAAATGGTAAGCAAAGCATTTTATTGTTGTTGTTGCTGTACTTATGATTATTATTATTATTATTATGTAACTTTCCGTGTACTTTGAGAATCTTTGATTTTGTTTTATCTCTCTGACCAACTCTCTTTCTCGTTCTCTGTGTTTCGTCTTGTTCGAATTCGAATGTAAAAATCTGACATGCATTCTTTGAGTTAGTTTTTCCCTTTTGAAAAGGGATTTTTGCATAGAGAGAGAGAAAGAGGATTTCTATACATTTCTCTTCATCTAAATGGCATATCAATATTTATGACGCTTTCCAAAAGGATTTGCTTAGCTGCTTTGAATTATTTAACCGTATTCAGTGAATTCGTTGAATGTTTTATATTTTTTTACAACTTGCAGTTTAGTTTTTGTCTGATTGATCAGGACAGAAGCTGAGAAAAACCTGTTTTTATTGATTTGAGCAGCTTGAAGTTGACTTCAACTTCAATTACATCTTTACTTAAGGTGTTGATCCTCCTCATCGATCTCATGTAGAGCAGTTGGAACCCTTTTTGAACATCATTTTTTTCTTCTCTATCAAATAATTTGGTGGAGAGAGAGAGAGAGAGATGACGGGACAGATGAGAAAAGAGAAGCAACTATATGTACTGAAACAGCAGCAACGTAACACTACTTAATTTTCATCCAGGGAGGATGAGAGAAAATTCTCGTGATCATTCGATCCTCTCATCATCAGGATAATGATGCCTTTTTGTAAGAAGGAAGAGTACTTTTCGCTAATAAAGTAAAAACGGGCTTGTAAAATAAATAAACTACGTTGGATTGATGAGAAAATGACACATTTTTAAGTGGACTAATGTTTCAGAATGTCATTTCATCTCAAAAACTAACTTTGCTCTGCTTCTCCGCTTGTAAGATTATGTTTGCTTAAGGTCTTTTATTATGCTTAAATTTCTTCATATCATTAAGGATAAGAGTAGAACGAGAGAAAGAGACAGGGAGAAAAGTAGAAAGAAGTGCAAAAAATTGCAGAAGTCCATAATAAACCTTACCAACAGAGCAAAACAATGTTTTCTCATCAGGGTTTACCTTCAAAATGTTCAAATGACGACAGATTTTCCTCATTAATGTCCTCGTTACTACTTCTCTACATGTCTGAATTCGATTCCCTTGTCGTTGTCAAACTAGCAGAACTACACGGAGGCAGTTTCATCATCATCGTCATCAGCATCATCATCATCATCATTTGAGTTTAATCTTGAAGATAAAATGCTGACTGACTGACATTTATATACGATCTGTTATGACTAAACTAGGAAGTGAATTTTAATGTTATGATAATTGAATAATTTTTAAATTGCTTAAAGTTTGATGTTAAGCAGCAAAAAAAGTTGAGAAGACGAATAATAAGAAGACAGCTTATTTGCATTGATGATAATGATGATATTGATGATGTTGATTGTTGATAGAGCTTTTCACAACTCGCATGGGAGAAAAAAATTCAATAGGGAGTGTAGAAAAGCTGCGTTAGTAACATGCTCTGTGCCGCCTGACTGGACAAAATAAGTGTTGCTGTCAACCTGATAGATTTCATCCTTCTTCTTGTTTTCTGCAGAGATGGTCATGATGAAAAGAGGAAAAGGTCCTACTTTTTTTTACAAAAAAAATCAGAATGAGAAGAAGAGGGAGAAACCAGTAGACAGTGAAAGATTGACAATGTTTTATTTTATTTTATCTCGCTGAAGAAGAAACTTGCAATTGCAAAGCTGCTGCTTCGCTTCCCTGCAGCTGTATTGACTGACTGACATGACATAGCCGTTATAAATGTATTTACCTCACATTGTTGATTGTTGGCTAAATCGGAGCTTTGTAAAACTTCAAAGGAGAAAAAACTGGGAAGATTTGGTAATTAAGCGCTGTGCTGTTATCAAGATAAAGATGAAACATCCATTTCTTAGCAGTAGCAAAGCTATAGTAGCCGAGTAATTAACAAATGAAAGGTGACAATTGTTTGCAAAGTCATTTGATGTGGTGGTGGTGGTGGTGGAGGCTAGTGGACAGCAGCAGTGACATAGCATGCAAGAAGCTGTCTGGCATGACATGGGCTAAGAGAACGAAAATCACCACCACCACCGTGTGAAGCAAAATTGAGATAAGAGTTTGACAGCTTTTTCATGTTATAAAATGCATTTCGTTTATCTACCTAAAGTCCATTACTATAAAGTAATTACTCATTTGATAAGTGTTTTTTGGTAAATGGGTCTATGACCAAAAGCCCGGCAAACTGGCCTATCTACTTAAGTTTAAGCTTGAAGGAACCCGATCAAGCATAATGATTGGTACCGTTTCATTTCTCGTTTTTAAAAATGTACTTCTGATGTAATTGCTCCGTATAATGTTTGTAATATTATAAAAAAAAGTTCCATTTCAGTTTAATGATGACGAGGGATGATTGACTGGTGATGATGGTGAGAGTCATTACGCAAAAGTCGGATTTCCTCAGAAAAAAACTTGATATATATATTCAACGAATGCTTTTGGGGCAACGTGATACAGCCATCAAATTATATGTTACAAATCAACCTGAAGCAAAAACGTTTCGGGCAAGCTTAAATCATTCAATAATTGGAGGAAAACAACTTAAAAGTCATATTTTTGATGAATTCTATTTTTTCTCACAGCAAAACTGCTAACAAGCAATAAAATATTCGCCAAATGATCAAAAGAAGTTTTCTCGTAAAATTTTCTTATTATTGCGATTCCGATAAATAGCGATTGAAACAAAACCGAGAGTTTTTTTTCTGCAATCCGTTTCTCTGACAAAACGAAGAGGAGCAACATCAACGTATTGACTTTATGTTCGAGCAGGGGAAAATATAATGTGCAACCGAAACCGGGAGCAAGGCGATCCTGGTATTAATTTATAGCTCTTGCTTTTGTTCTGTGCACATTTTACCTGCACAAAATTCCACATGTGTGATGTGTAAATGCATCCACATTACACAATCATAATAATAGCCCTCTGAATGAATTGGGCTTGCTTGTTGGTTGGTGGTTGTTTGAAGAACATGCATGGGGCTGGTCCTACTTCTATGACTTTCATTTTATTTCATTACTAGCAAAAAGAGCGCTCTCAGCGTGAGAAACTTATTTTAATCAGCAGTAATAGTAGCAGCAAAAGCAGATTGCACTGAACCAAACTTGAATTCCTCTTTTTCAAACTATTTATTTTTTCAGCAAGAAGGAGAAGAACAGAGTCACAATTTTTTGCCAGACATTTAAAAGAACCAGTTTTCCAACTACCAATACCAATTCCATTTTAAACAAATTTTTCTAATAATTTTTTGATGTATCATTTTTTTCTTCATCTCCTTTACTTTCCTTTGCTTCTGTCTGTGAATAGGAATGAATGGGTAGGATTTAGGAATTATATGAAGAACAATCAATATATAACAAGTCCATTTAAAAAGCGAAACCACCACAGTGGTAGGTAGAAAAGTTACCTTAGAACATCAAAGTAAAAATACCAGTAAGAAAAAATAGATTTTTGTTCAGACTTTTCAGGGAGAAAAAATTGCATTTTGTCCGGTTGAACTTAACAGGGAGCCGGTTTTGATCCCGTTTCAATATATATTTTTTTGGCGATGATTGTGATTGCTCTGTTGTGTCTACGCAGCCTATCTTTATTGTTTCGTTATTTAAATTGTATTTTTTCAAACAGCATTTTCCTCTTTTCTCATTCTCATCATCATATCATAATAATAATATACAAAACTTTATGTAATAATAATCTAAATGTTGTTGGGAGCGTCCTATAAAAACCAAACCCAATTGTATCTTCATCGCCATCATCATAATCATCACCACCACTACCTACCTACCACCACCACTACTATCATCACACAGAGATTCTATTATTCTTCTCTCCTCACTTACACACACATTATAATAAAAAATTCACTCTTCTTTTACCTACTAATGTGTACTTGCATTTGCATTGCTTGCATAAAACTAGCCCTGGAGCTAATAAAAAAATTGATACAGCAATAGTCAAATGCAAACAGCTTTACAGCTATATGAGCTACCAGCATGATCTGATCTGTTCTTCCTTCAACTCAACAATATAAAAGTAATGTTATATATTATTACCTATGCCAAAAAGGATTATATGATGACGACAAAGATTGTGATTGTGTAAAATGTACAGATACGTTAAAGGTTCACTTTTCCTCGGATCTTTCTCCTTTTACTATGTTACTTTTACATGTTTTGCGTATGATGATTACGTATGATGATGACATGCAATTGATGCAGTACAACAACAACAACAACACTGAAACATGTGATCATCATACAGCCGGTCAGGTAATAAGAAGACAGAAAGAGAGAGAAGTCGATTCGAATTTTGAATAAGAAATCACAGTTTATCATTCGATTCTCTTCTTCTTCTGCTGTTGATTGTAAGTTTTAAAGGTTCCTTTTGCTTTTTCAATATATGATAAATGCATTTAATGAAGAGTAGATTAGTTGTATCATCAATGTAAATACTTTAAACTAGTAATGTCCTGTAATCTTTATTTGTGATGATGGGTCAACAAACTTATTTATCCATCGTCATGTATAAATATTTACGATCAGTTGTAGTTGTGTTGTAGTAGAGCAATCTGTATAGTGATCAAAAGCATGTCAAAAAAAGAAGAACTTGTTTACTTTTTAATTTTGGCCCAGACTCAGAAAGAAAGGTTCATTTTCACCGTCGTAGCTATCATCGTCATCGTCATCATCATCATCATAATAATATTTTTCACATCCGAATCATCATCTTCATTTCTTGATTTTATGATTCGATTCAATTCAATTCAGTTTTAAGTTTTAAGAGGACTAGGAAGGGCTGTGAAAGTAATAATTTTCATGCGCAATTTTGAATTTTGTTTGCATACATTTATTTTAAAAGTTTTTTTTAAAAGTTGCACCTTTTAAAGAAGAATTGAATTTTAAATGAAGTGCTTGTTGAATAATGTGGTGATGAATTTATTGAATAAAATAATCAGAATTAGAGAAGAAGAAAGTTCTTATTTGTTCCTTCTGAGAAAGATTTTACACAGTTGACCATCGCCGTTCTCCAAGAAACTCACTTGTTTTGCTGGTCAACAGCACAGCAGCAGTGATAGAAAAGCAGGAAAAAGCAGCACATGGGATGGGATTGAGGGAGATCTTACTTTTCTACGAAGTGAAGTGATCCTTTTTCATTTCCCCATTACAATTTAACTAAACAAAGTGCTTGTTGAATAATGTGGTGATGAATTTATTGAATAAAATAATCAGAATTAGAGAAGAGGAGAGACAGAAGAAGGAAAAGAAAGTTCTTTATTTTTTTCCTTCTGAGAAAGATTTTACACAGTTGACCATCGCCGTTCTCCAAGAAACTCCCTTGTTTTGCTGGTCAACAGCACAGCTGCAGTGATAGAAAATCAGGAAAAAGCAGCACATGGGATGGGATTGAGGGAGATCTTACTTTTCTACGAAGTGAAGTGATCCTTTTTCATTTCCCCATTACAATTTAACTAAACAAACTAAACCAAAGCGAGTTCACTCGATTTTTCATGCAAATCTGTTTTTGTTGTTGAATCATTAAAATAATTATGCATTTAAGTGTGAAAATAATAAGGAATAGTGATAAAATCCACAATAATTTTCTTTGAGAGAAGAAGAGGTACTCAAAGTCAAAACCCACTTTTATGAACAGACTCTAGAATAAACAGCCAAAGAAGACGTAATCAGAGATTGACCCCGTCTCATTTAGTTGATCAAGTGCAATTAATTCGACATGACAGGAGCTGCTGTTACATTGTTGTTGTTATTGATGGTCAAAAGAAAATTCCTTTCTTGTCATCAACATGCATCATCATTAGGTTTCGCGAGATCGCGAGTAGAGAAAAGAGTCGAATGAAAACTCAAGTGAAAATTCTGCCAGTCGACGAGTCCTTCCACAAAACCAAAACACCATCATATTTAGCCATGAGCAAAGTTGTTCCTTGTGACTTTCAATGATCGAATTAGATTATCAATCGATGTGATGTCGTGTTTCTGTTTTTATCCTAAGATGGAGAAAAAGATGCCATACGGTCATCAAGTTGGAAACAAAGCTGTATACAAATTACTTATAAAGAAAAACGATAAATACCTACAAAAACAAGCGTACGTGTTTTGGTGTGGTGGTGTTAGTGCTGGATGATGAGTATGGGTATAACAAAAGTTGTTATTCCGCCAGATAAAAGTGGATTAGTGCGTGTGCCTAAATATAATATGAAAAACAATATCGTATCGTATTATCTGCTCGCAATTGTGCTAAAAATGTTTTGACGCTGCTACTTCTTTAATGATGGAGAAGAAGGAAAGAATGAGCCTACGTTGTTTTCATGTCCTTGTCTTTTGTCTTATGTCATATAATCATCATGTCCAATGTCCATGTTAAGTTTTGTGACTGCTCACGTTCTTCGTTGTGTCATGTTATTCTTCTCTATCACATTTTAATGAAAAATGCCAAAGGAATTCTAAGAAAATTCCGACTTGAAGGAAAATGTATGAATTATAACGAAAAGCAAAAATTCTGACAGATCGCATATAGCGAAGAAACATATTTTAGCAGCAGGATTGCATTAATTTTTTGTACCTATATTATTTGTCGGTTCAACTTCAATCCGATAAAAAACTTCAGTTATTATCAGGAACTACTATCAAAGTCTAGTCAGATATTTTGTGTTGATGTTTTTGAAAGTAATTTTAAAAATTAATATTTTTATTTTCCATCATAAGAAAAATTATATACGTTGAGAAAAAATAAGGAGGAACATTATTGAAATAATAATATTTTATGCTAAAATGATTTTTCTTTCTTCAATTTAAGAAAAAAATCATGTAGTAAAAAAATGGATGCATCCGAACAATTAATATCGCTCACCGTAAGCAATCTAAGCCAAGCCATCAACCAAAAAACAAGCAGAGCATTCAATTCAAAAATAAAAAAACATTAACTTAAAAGTACAAGAAGAAAAATGAAATGTCAGCCCTACTTTAAATTCACCTGAGCATTTGAGCACTACACCTTCTCTTCTTTTACTTTTTACATTTTGCCCAGGAAGAAGTTAATGTTACAAGAACAACAAGTAAAAGTGAAAAGACGGATCTCGCTCTCCCATAAAATCCTAAAGTCTTTCAGTCAAAATGCTAAATTGCAAGAAAGAAAAGAGTGTTTGGAAACGAAAAGTTGTATAATATTTTGTATGTAGTAGTTTTTAAGTTTTATCAGAGTTTACGATCATCACTCCTATTTTTTAAAAGATCAATAAATACACAACATATATATGAAAATAAATAGCTCATATTATGAAAAACACGCATGTTTCCGTACATTATTACAACAGTCATGAAATGTAGTAACGAGTTGTAGTCTTTCACATCACTTGAATATTTTTCGTAATGATTTTTCTCCTGCTCAAAATTTTATTCAGATCACAGCAGCAGCAATTGCTTGGAAAGGAATAAATACTTTGTGTTTGTGTGTGAGGAGAGATTATTGTGTGTGTAGCTTTATATAAGTATTTCTTTCTCGCTCCTCATTTCTCATACGTTTCCAGAACACGAACTTCCCCACTAATGAATTTTTCGTGTAATACAAAATAGTGCAAAAAAAGTAATAGCTGCAAAGAGAGCTAGCACAGCGGAATCTAAAAAAAAGTTGAGTGTTTTTCTATTTTTTTTATTTGTCTCTCTTGACCATTTGTATAATATATTATGCAGTTTTGTAAAAGTACTGTGTGCTTGCTCTTTTGCTCATTTCATTAAACCAGCATTATTAGCATCGTAAGTAGCAATATTATTATTTTCTCTTATAAAGGAAAATGGAGAAACTGGTCTCTTTCTTCTTATTGCTTTATTTTATACACAGCTTAATATGGTACACTGCTTAACGCTTCAATTCATTTTCTTTACTCAGTTACTTTTCAAGAAGTCGTTTCTTTCTTTTAAGTGTGTAAATTGTTTATTGTTGCGAAAAAGGAGCGAGACAGTAGTACGGTAATGGTACACACTCACACACATCTCTCTACACACATACATACAATACACACAAAATAGTAGTTTAGCTTTAGCTTAAAAGTAGTGGAAGTCTCATTCCCTCTCCGTGTGGTATTTATTAGCGTGTTGTTTGATAAGAGCAAATTACATTACAGGAGCGAGCAGAAAAAATGCGAAAAATTTTTCGGAAAAATATAAAACGCTTCTATTACGTGACGAGTTTTACTTAGCAGCAGCAAAGCAGTAGTCTTTCCCAAAGAGTATTTATGTTTCTACACACTTTACTTTGACTATATACCTGTTATTATATAACCGTGATTTCACTTTAGTAGGCTGCTTAAATCTTTCTCTCTTGGCTTGGATTTCTTAACTGGCTTTCTTGACTTGTCTGCATATTTTCTAATTTTTCCATTATCATATTTTAGGAGCAGAGAGAGAATAAAAGTAAACACGTCTAATTTTACCTACATTATTGCATACTTAATGACGACTGCTTTCTGTAACATTCCTTCCTCCATTTTCTTCATTTTCCATACTACTATTATTATTTACAATTGAGTAATATATTTTACTTGACCGTGTAGTTTTCAGTACAATGGTGCTTTAGTGATGGTCCTTTTTGCATTTCAATTACCATATGCCATCATCATCAAAAAATAAGAAGAAAGGGAAGAAAAGAAATAATGCCCTTTCATTTCATCCAAAAACCATGCAATTGCGTAATATCTGTACTTAACGTAATACTCGTTTCATTCCTCTTTTACTAATAAAATATGAAGACCCTTTCTCAAATAATTTCAATAAACAAGAATAAATTGGCCAAGAAAACTGTTCAGAAGGACAGATCGCATGCAGTTTAGCTCAAAGTCCTTTTATCACATTTCATTCTGCCAAAAAACCTTCGCATTTTTCTTCTACATCGTTACATTTGACAGTTAAAATTATTTCAATGAGTGGAGAACAAAATTTAAAAGCGGAATAAATCAATCACTTTGAATATTTATAGTGTTCATTTTCCTGTATTGTGTAATATTATAAACCTTTTCTTAAAAGACGAGGTATCTACTAGAATCTTCAAGAATAAGAATGTGTAATGTGAGGAGTTAGTAAGTACGCATAGAACCCATTAGACTTGCATGACACGTACACGCTGCGCTGCTCCAGAGTAACCAGTTCTTTTGCTGCTGGTGCTGGTGGCACGGTGGTGGTGTGGTACATCTTCAATTGTTGAAGGTGTGGCTCGTCGCTTGTTGGTTTTACACTTTTTGACAGATCTTGAGAGAGTCAGAGTATATTAAGAGCAATTGTTTTTCAATCACCACCACCACCACCACTACAAAAACATGCACATGTTTTTTTACCAAAGTGGCTAGGCACTCGTAGTAGTGTAGTAGGCAGCTTTGGGTGTCTTTTTTTCAATCAGTTGTGAGTCGTGATCTTTCTCCATTTTCTCTGGTAATTCACTTAATCATTCATTTTTTTCACTTTAGGGTCAAACTATCGACTGACAATTAAGTGACAAGGATAAGAATCATTTCTGGCTACTAGCCATGTAGTATAAGCATGTGCAGGCTTGAAAACTCAACAGCAGTAGCGATTCCCAAAAAACGGTAGCAAAAATCTTTCTTTTTAAGGATTAAGTTTTTTTTTGGCAAAGGCTTAAATTTCGTGCTTCTCTTCTTCTTGTTATTTTTTATTGTATGTATAAAAAGCTTATAAGCATTTATGTTTTTACAAGTATTTCAGCATGATTCCAGCAAGTTTTTTTATATTATGTACATTCATATATCATCATTTTATTATTTTCTTGTTGGTTTTTAGTAGTAGTTTTATACCGTCACAGTCACTAGGTAGGTACAATTTTTAGTTTTTTATCTCTTTTTTATCCTTTCCCTTTCTAATCATCATTTTATTATTTTCTTGTTGGTTTTTAGTAGTAGTTTTATACCGTCACAGTCACTAGGTAGGTACAATTTTTAGTTTTTTATCTCTTTTTTATCCTTTCCCTCTCTAACTCTCTTTTTCTGGCTATTATTATGAATAGGACTATAAAAAGTAGAGATAAAAAGAAAAACGGGCTTAGTAAGTAAGCAAAGAAGTGGAATAATAATAAACGAACGAACGAAAGAACAGAAAGGGTAAAAACTTTTTTTATAGCTCATTCCTTCCTTTCCTTCCTAATCCTTTGTGCCCGCCTCCATTAAAATTTTAATGAAACTCTTTCCTATCCCAAAAAAGCAATTCTTTATGGTGATGGTCGTCGTCGTGAATCGTGATGAAGAAGACGATGATGATGATGAAGATTGTGATGGTGTTTGTTCCTAGTTCTTTCCTTCCTCTTTTATTTCTATTAAAGAAAAAGCAGTTAGGTATAATTTCACTTCACTTCGTTCTGCTACTTTAGCTACGAATGACGACAGAAAAAACTTTTATCCTATAAAAGTAGAAGCATTAAGGAAAATGTTTTTGTCGAACGAATGCTTCTTTTGTATTCTTCTGCTTCTTTTCCTTCCAGTTTCTTCCATTTTCCCTAATTTATTTTTATAATGTAACTGACACAATGGCATAGCTCTCCAACCCTTCGTCATCATCATCATTCTTATTCTCATGGTTGAATGGAATACGGAAAAGTTTTTAGCTTTTAACTTTTCTAATGAAAGAATATATTGCTTTCTTTTAGTACGCTAACAACTGTAACAGCAAAGCAAACCGTGCAGTGATGTGAATGGTGGTGGTAGTGGTTCTTCGTCTACTTCTTCCAACTTAAAATTTACCCAACAAAACTTTCATTTCCCCTTGTATAATACTTTAATACTATTTTACTTGAATTTTCTTCTTTTCTAATTTTCTAGTTTTCCCCTTTTCTCTATTTTCTTCTGTTTTTCCATTTTCTGAGAAGTCCTCCTATCAAAAACTGAATATACGAACGGAAGAGAGAAAAAGAGAGAAAGAAATATTTTTCCAGTTAGTATGAAAGAAAAGCATCTAAGATTCATTAGGGGACTAGAAAGAGAGCAAGAAGAGAGAACTACAACTCATTCGTTACAACAAGAACAAAAGTTTTTCATTTATTTCTTTGCCATGAGCAGTTTTACTTCATTTATTATAGAAAAGTGGAGAAATAATGTAAAATATTTCTCTCTTTCTTTCTACTTCTACCCTTTTCCATTTTCCTACAAAGGAATTTTGTCAGCTGGAACAAAATATTCTTCTTATTTCCATTTCTCTATTTCTGTCTCTTTCAGAAATAAATGATAAGGCTTCTCTGCATTTTCTATTATTATTATTCCCTCTTCTGGTTCCAATCCTGCTCGTTAGTTATATTTTTTACGAAAAAAGTATAATCGAATTTTATTTTCTGAAAAAGAAGTCTAGAGAATGTTCTTCTTCTGCTGCTGTTTCTGTTACTGAAACCTTCTAAAAATCCTATTATTATGCATTATAACTTCACGCTGCTTCCCCCATTTATTACTTTTATTATTACGAAACTTAGAAACAAGAGGGAATTCGATATTTTGCTAAAATTACAAAAATAAATTACGTCTATTTCTCTCTGTCTAGAGAAATTTAATTATGCCTAGAAGCTCCTGCCATGCCAGTATTATGTATTGTATATCCCAGGTTTTTCTCTATACTGGTTTGGTTTGACAAATGCCAGAAGAAGAAGAAGATAAGGGAGAGAGAAATACGAGAAAGTAAGAAAATGATCTCTCTCGCAGTCAGTCATCCTCTTCATAATCATCCCGTGACTTTATTATTGCTTTTTTCCTTGCAGCGATGACAAAAAATTTAAAAAACCAACAGCGGCAGCAGTTTTTACTTTAATGGGTAAAAACTATGGAATCAAAATACAAAACAAGACAGTGGCGTGGTGAGTGGTGACTGATTAATGTCTAGCTCAACATTTATTCATCGTTTCACTGTGCTCATGACTATGACTTTTGACTATATTAAGTACTCAATTTCCCTTCAATTTATGAGAAAATCCATTTATGTTTAAATTTTAGATTAGAGCATGAAATTGCATTGAAAAATTGATGCGAAGATTAATAAGCATAATAATTATGCATTATTTACAATTTCTTTAAGCCGATGGCACTGCTGCATTATTATTGCATTTTGCTGCTTTGTAAGAAATTCAACTTCATATAAACGCCATCACGCTGTGAAGGTAGCTTATCGCAATCGCTATAATAATAACAATAACCAATAAGAATCATACTTTCAAGCCTAACATGAGCTTTGCATAAAATGAGAATTTAAAATTAAGCAATTTTCCTAGAAAAACATTAAAAACATGGATGGCACTCATTAACTTCCAACCGAACTCAACACGAAACTTCTTTTCGGAAGATATTTTCATTTTCAAAATGGCTGGTCTGGCTTAACTATGAAGTCAGCTTACGGTTTACAATAAACCATGCATTTTTAAAAGACTTTTTAGGGTTTTAGGAAAGAGAAAAGAGAGAGGGGGAAGTAGAAAATTACATTTTTAAATAGACAATCCTCCACCACCATCATTGTATCGTGCCGTCGATGGTGATATTGATGATATAAGTGGCAAGGTTGTTTATAGGAAGAAGAGGGAGTATAATAGATATTATACATATACTGAAATTAATGTTTCAGTTCAGAATACGAATATTATGTACATGCACGAGATGAGTAAGTTTGATCATCATCACAGAAGAGCAGTGGCATATGCACTGACGACGATGTTGATGATGATGAGGATGATGGTTAGGGGAAAAGAAAGAATGATGATGGTTGGTTTTTCTCTCTCCTTTTCTCTCGTCTCTTCAACTCTTTTTCCCTTAAAAACCGAGAAAGCAGAGATGGGGGAGCAAAAGAAAGGTTATTTTTTGAAGATTGTTCCTCTATAGAAAAGTGTAATGGCTGAGCTGGGAATTATTGATCTTTCACCATAAAATGCTGAGTGTTCAGGAAAGAGTGTGTATATAGACATATACATATGCATATTATGCAATGCAGCAGTAAACTTTATAATATTATATATTAAAACTTTTTTATAGGACTATATCATATCAAGCTTTTATATTTTTACTGTGCCGTTTTAGTTTTAATATCCTCCGGGTTTTTTCCAGGGAGGAGGGAGAGAAAAAAGGATGAAGGAAAGGAAGGAAAGGAGCGGAGTAGAAAGTGGAAAAAGGAAATGGAGTCTGTCTAAATAAGAGAGAAAGAATGAATTCTCTTACTACTACTACTACTACTACATAACTAATACTACGAGCCAAAGCTCTTTTTTTGGCTTGACTTCCCTTCCTTTGGTTGCTTCACTTCACTTCACTACACTACTACTGCTGCGGTTTCTGTTTCTACTTTTGTGACTCGATACAAAACTCCAGAAAAAAATTTCTCCTGTGGAAAAGGAAAAACTGAAATACTGCCACGCATAATATTACCATTATTTTATATGTATTCAAAAGAGAGGAAGGAAGTAAAAGTAAAACTATATCCAAAAGTTCCAGCAGCAGAGCAAAAGTTTATAATGTATTTTTATAGGGAAGGGAGAAGAGAGAAATGAAAAAGAAGATGAAGGATCTTATGACGTCTCTTTTTGTATAAATAGCGAAAGACTTATTCAACTTGGCTCCCTGCCTAGTACTTCCCTCCTCCTACTATTCATCCATCCTGACATACACTTTTGTGGTCTTCTCTTCTCCTTTTTTTTATAATAATGCCTGCCTAAGCTAAGTTTTGTGTGCTCTTACGAAAAAGCCTTCCTAAATTGATGTGAAAAGAGAAAGATTAAAGAAAGAAAGAAAGGAACTCACATCAGCTCCCTCTCTTTTCTCTTTTCTACCTTTCTCGGAATGAGTTACTACACTACAACAGCAGCAGCAGCAGAGGAAAGTATATGCCTAAGAATTAATATTAATCAAACAAAGCTAAAACTCTACTCGTAAAATTTTAAGTAAAGAACTTTCTACTTCCTGATGATGCTGAAAATGAAAATAAACTGGAAAAAGCTTTTCTAAGCGAAGTTGGAAAAGCAAACTCAAAAACTCGAGGCAGAAACAGCAGCAGCAGCAGCACAACATTAATTTCAAGATTTCTTTTGAAAAAGCTTTTCATCAAAAAATATTCTGTAGATGGAGGATTGAAAAGGATTAGGAAATGAAAATGAACAAAATACTAATAATGCTTACCCTACAGGAAAAGAAAATGAAGAAGAAATGAAAATCAAAAGAAGAATTCATAATTTTCATTCCTCCCAATTTACTCTCAGCCAATGCTCTATAATGTCAGTGCCATACAGCAACATGAAATTGATTTTTGGAAGCGGACGAATGCTTGAATTGACATGATGAAGAAGAATTTTACTGTTCATTTGAAGATTATTTTCTGGAATCTGCAGAACATGGCTTAAATTAAGTATAACTTTTCATCATAAAAACATGTACTGGATGCATGGATGAAATGAAATCTCCGAAAAATAATAATTAAAAAAATATTTACTACGGGAAGCAGCAGCGAGAAGATAAATTTTATATTTAAGCTTATGCAAATAATATTCTACTCAACAGCATCTGGAAGGAAGCTCTGAGCAAACAGCAGCAGCAGTAAAAGTAAAAGAGGTACAAAAAGGAGGAGACACACAAACTCATTTGGAAAAAGTGGGTGTGATGATGCGGGAGGGAAGCAAGGAAAAAGAAGAAGCCCGTCTGCCATCTTTTCTCCGGATTCTTTCGATGCGCTAAAAAATGCGCTTTAGGTAAAGTTTCTTATTTACTGTTTAGATGCATTTGTGTGGGTATGTATATGTCTCCAATATTAAAACACTCCGCTTACACTCAGCCCAGCGAAAGAAACAAAAAAGTACGTACGAAACGAAAGGCTTATTCGCTATATTTACAACAACAACAACATCCATTTGAAAACTTACCTGAGCTACTGTACTGTACTATACGTATATTAAATTTTACCCGTGTTTATGCAAAAAGTCATTTGACACGCTTTAGAGCAATTCTTTATGGTAAAATATGGAAAATATATGGTGCTAAAGCTTGAAATCACTCAACCGTTGCAGAAACATTCTTTCAAGACATAATATCCATAGATTATCATGTTACCCCATACTGCTTTCCAATTTATTACTACACAAAAATCAACTTAACTCTCACATAAAAAATATATTTTAAAGTATGAGTTGAGTATCACTTTGCAAATTTATTATTATTATTATTGTTAAATTATACATGCATAAATATGTATGAAGGAAATCATAGAGTGAGTGAGAAGAGAAGGAGAAATCGTAAGAGAGAGAAGCAGAAAGAGAAAACTTGCCTCATTTATCTTCATCAAGCACAACCATTGTTTTCAGAAAGATCAATTCAATTGTACATTTTATGGAAATAATGGAGAAAAAAGAAAAATAATGAAATGTTGAATTACTGATGATGGGATGTGAATGTGAGCCAGTTAGAAACAAAAATCTTGTTTCTTGTTTTGTTCGCTCGTTCACATGATTAACTTTTAAATCTACTTAAAATTGGCAAAACCTTTTTACATGGGGTTTGCTTATGTGTATGTGTAAATTATTGCAAAATATTATGGAAAAAAGATTGGGTAGGACATGGAAAACCGTGAAGTGAACGAGTGATTAGGCTTTTGTATTCATTTGCAAAATGTACAAAATGAAACGCATTGTTCTTCCTAGCAATGTTTGCGTATGTACGAGTAAGTAAGTACATGTAAAGTACTTAACATGAACTCTTTTGCTTTTGGTCTGATCAGATCATCACCATCATAGGAAAAGTATTAAATTGAGTGCGAGAATTTTAGGTAGGAATTTGATCCTTTCTATCCTGAATCCAGATTCCGTGGGAGAAGATCTACGTGAGCTTGTACTAGTATTTTGTTAAAATATTATTATGTTTTGTCGCTCTCCTTACTTTACTCAGGATTTTGCTCTTTGTTTTTGAACTTCATGGAAAATATATCAATGAAAATGTGACGGTCACGGTCGATCTCGTTTTCATTGTGTGTGAACTGAACTTATACGAATTAGAGGATAAATCCATGTGCATTATGATACGTTTTGTTTTACTACTACATGTACATATATTTGAATTTGCATACATGCGTGATGATGATGAAGGAGAATGGACATGCAACATGTGAACGCTTACATTTTACGTTCACTTACTTTACACACCATCGAAGATCACTTCCCGTTTCCCATTTGTTTATCTAAAATAGGGAAATGCCACACATATCCACATATGCATTTGATTGTGATGGTGATGACGGATGAAATGTGAGAAAGCAAACAAAACTTGAATTCCTTCACTTGAAAACGGTGTTTGCTATTATTAATATGTCCTTGTAAGTAAAGTAGACTCACTGTAGTAAAAGCAACAGCAACTATTTTCTGGGTCTGTCGGATAAAACAATTATGCGGTTTACTATATAAAGGACCAAAAACTGAAATCTCATACACTGATTTGCATATAAACTTACATAATATTGTATAACATAACCAATCTTTTTGTTTCATAATGGAACAGTATCCTTTACTAAATACATTTATTTGTAGTGGACAAAGGAAATGCGGAACTTGTCCAAAAAAGTCCAGTTTCAGATCCCAGATCGGACGTGGGTGAACGATATGGGAAAATTAGAGGAAATGAGAGGATGATGATTTCATTGTGCAAAACTAGTTTTTCGGGAGATCACCTTCTCTTATTATCGTTCTTTATTTCTGCGATGAAGTTATTTTCATATCATCGTAGTAATCGTGTTTGCCTGTGGGAACAAAACCTGTTCCATATACAATGTAGGCAACTCACCGAAATATAATGATGATGGTGATGATGAGATGAGTGCATGATGATCATGATCATCATCGGATTCCGTAAGAGATCAGCAGCTTATTTACGAGCTGGACACTTTGTGGACTTACTGCTCCTCTGCTACGACTGCTGCTGTCGCTGTCGTAGGTTATGAATCTGGTTTTGGTTTACTGGGACATATGAATGAATGGAGAAATGAGAGTGCGAGAGTGAGAGCAAGGAAGGGGACAAAAAGGGTTGATGAAGGAAAACTTGTACTGAAAACTAAACTGTTGCTCCCTTTTTTTACCTGCTCATCTCTCTTCTTACACCAGTAGTGCAACTAGTTTTCGTGGAAAAATTATTATTTATTGTAAGACAATTAAGGATAAAATTAAATATAATGCAATGGGATACTTTCGGTCCAGTCCAGTCCTGGTTTTTGCTTGATCTTTTTATTTTTGGTCCTCCCCGTGTGAAAATATTGGAAGGAAGGAAAATGAGACGAAGCAAATAAAGAATTAAAACCAGTTTTCCCTTTTCATTGATTGCATTGATTACTCTTTTTACGGCTTGGATGGGTTACTGAAAAAAATCTCGATTCACCCAAAAAATCTCTTAATTTTTCTCAAAGTGTTTGTGTGTGAGCAGAGACCGGTTCTTTAACAAAAAAAAATACTTAAATTTCTTCAAATCTTTTCTTTTTGAATGTCCAGCTATTTTTGGAATGAAAACAAATCACGTCACGTCTCAAACTACTTTTAGGTCACACACTTCCAGCAACTTAATACTGTCCACGCACATAAACCTAATATCATTTTCTTCTTTTTTTGCTATTGTTTCTATTTTTAATTTTCATGGGAAATGAAATGCCATATCCCGTTACTCTTCTGCATCTTTGATGAATTAGTTGGGGATGGAAATGAAATGAAAAAAAGATGATTTTTAATCTTGAATAATAAGGTCCAGTTTTTGAAGAATGGTTATTAATGCTTTTTAACAAAAATTCTCATGGATCTGCTTACACTTCCTCTTCCTTACATTTCCACATTATGATCCCGTTAAGACCTTCACGCTTTTTGTACCTGTGCGATATTATTTTTAATCTCCGCCAATGAGGACCCCTCTTATAAATTTCTTTCCGGGATTTTTCTCCGCCTCCTGAATGAATGTCAAAGACCGACGGACCGAATCTTACATGTACCGGTATGATATAATTTAGCTTGTTCATATATTTTTACATTAACACCAAAACATTTCCTTAAAAAATTTCTTCTTTGGGGATCAGAAACTTTCAAAAAATTTCCAGAATGACAGAATTGGTCATGTTCTCTGCGAAAGAAGACCAACTTCAGCTTAAGCTTACAAAAATTAAGACTTGAAAACAAAAAAAAAACATCGCGAAAAATTATCAACCTTGTTTGGATTTTTATCAACCGTTACAACTGCTAATTATTTTATACCTGATTGAACTCTGAAAAATATTTTCTATTGTTTTAAAACAATAATTGAAATAAACGAGTAGTGAGTGACTTGTCATACAAACTGACCTAGGCTTATCCATACAAACAAACTTACTGTTAGGAAAGCTTATCATCTTATTATTACGTAACAACCGGTTTATAACTTTTTAGTTTTCTTCTGATGTTGTTTGTGCTTAAGTTTTTAATATTTTTATGTCGTGCTGCTTACAGTGTCATTTGTTTTTCTCATAATATTACGTTTACGTATCGTAATCGTGATACATTTCTTTTCGCAATAAAACATAATTTGTTTAAAACTTAACTTGTCTTAACTCTCAGGTTGTATGATTTATTTCAAAAATAAGAAATGAATTTGAATTTAATACCAGTTATTAGTGTCAATTACCATTTAAAATATTTAATTGCTTACAAATTAGTTATTCGGTTAGACTATTAGCATAAATTATTTAAATTTTTTTCGAAAAAAGGAAGAAAAATAAATTATAAAAACAAAAACCAACCAACCAACTCAGCCCTTTTTTAAAAATATTATCTGATAAATATTTGACTTTCCAGTCAAACTTTTTTGATGTTTTCATAATTTAAGTTTGGAGAGAGAGAGACGAAAGGGTAGAATTTTTTCTGAGTGAGTGAATTAAGTGAATTTATTGAATTTAATTAACATGTATTTGGTTCACAACGCTGCCCATCACCACCACACAGCCCTAGCTGCCGTTCACCAGCATCAGCAGCAACCACCACCTACGACCATGGATTTTACACAGGTAAGCCATGTTTTTTTCTTGTTTAACTTCCTTTTTTCTTGCAACTTTAGCGCTTGCTTACAAACAAGAAGGTTGAAGAAAAAAGGCACCTACCTATTCTATTAACAAGTACTACCCCAAACAATAAACCTAGACCAAACAACCTTCTTCATTTTTTATTCGGCGGTTACGAAAAAATAGAAGTCAGTGAGAATAAGTTTAAAAGAAGAAGTTCGAGTTCTAGCACACACAAACAAACACACACACACACACATTTAGATAATGAAGGTATGCAAGAAAAAGAGTAGCAGCTCACAGAAACGCATTTATTTTTCTACTTCTTTTCCTTTGATAAATATCACATCCTCCCACCGCTGACCAATGTAAATGATCCTTGTATAGTTCCAATGAGTGGATTTGTACCAATGATAATCTACTCTGTAGTCCTTCCGGTGACTAAAATCCAACTTTAGTTGTGGCAGAAGCAGTAGAATGGTAATAATATTATGGCTTATGACTTCCTTTCTTGATCACCATCATCTTCTTCATTTTCATTCGTTATTTGTTATTTGAACCAAGAAGAATTAAAAAAATTATACAATATCAGCATTCTAGATCTAATGGATTTTACTTTACTGCGAATCTTAAAAAGTAACAACAACAGCAGCAGCAGCAAGAAAAAGCTGTGTAAAGTGCGTGCTTAAGTTAAGTCAAGTATGGAAATTTTTTTCTCTGAAATGCTGCTGCTCATTGCCCAACGCTCAGAGCTTACATTATTGTAGTCGTATTTGCTCTTTTTTATACCTTAAAACTTTTTTAATCGTTTTCTTATCTTTTCACTCATTCACCTGTGTAAAATCTAACAAGAAGAATTAAAAAAATTATACAATATCAGCATTCTAGATCTAATGGATTTTACTTTACTGCGAATCTTAAAAAGTAACAACAACAGCAGCAGCAGCAGCAAGAAAAAGCTGTGTAAAGTGCGTGCTTATGTTAAGTCAAGTATGGAAATATTTTTTTTCTCTGCTGCTCATTGCCCAACGTTTAGAGCTTACATTATTGTAGTCGTATTTGCTCTTTTTTATACCTTAAAACTTTTTTAATCGTTTTCTTATCTTTTCACTCATTCACCTGTGTAAAATCTAATGCTTTAATGGATTGAAGTAAGCTAAGCTAATGAATTTTATTAATCCCTCATCATCATCCCTCGTAGGCATACATTTTTTTCCGATTTTTTTCGACTTTATTGAAATTATGCCATAAATCAGAATTTTATGTAATTTATTACTGTTACGAAAAATAATAACAAGTTTATGCATGAACATTATAAAAAATTGGACCTGGTGGATCTACAGTAAACAGTTCATTTAAACGTATAAAGTAATTTTTTGCATTAGCATCATCATTATTGGGATATCTATCTACATAAATAAATGTTTTATGACTTTATATATCACACTTGGTTTTATTATTCTTTATTAAAATATTTTTTTATTTACTTCCACTCCGTCATCATCAACAACTATTCCTTCTTGCTTGGAAAAATTAAAATTTTTGAAACGTACGAAGCAGATGAATGGATGATTACATAATACAAGACAAAAGATTAATAGTATATTGACAGCCAACTCCACTCCAGTCTCGTAGGTGGCAAAGTATAAAAAAACAAACTCTTTTCTTTCAGTAATAAAAGCCATGTATCATGAAGTACGATGGATGACATTCAACTAAATTCAACTTGTTCTGTTTTTCTAGCTCATCAAACCATGTAAAAGTTTAAGAAGAAAAAAAAGTTTATTGAATTTAGATAAAAGCTTTAGGTTGGAACTGGAAAGAATGAAAAAAAAATC
The DNA here is from genome assembly GCA_027744475.1 of Lepidocyrtus cf. sotoi NNG-2020. Taxonomy (NCBI): domain Eukaryota; kingdom Metazoa; phylum Arthropoda; class Collembola; order Entomobryomorpha; family Entomobryidae; genus Lepidocyrtus; species Lepidocyrtus cf. sotoi NNG-2020. The sequence goes on from JAHZNJ010000504.1 coordinate 26,154, forward strand.
CATTATTGTTCAAACAAACGAACTTTTATAAGCACTTGCGGAAGAGCCAGAAGGGACAGAGCTAGGACAGGACATTATTTTATAAGACGGCTTCAAAGAACTTATTTCGCCTAGAGCATAGCATAACCCATGTCCATTTTTTTTCTTCGGAGAGAAGAGAGCGAACAATTGATTACTGTTAAGTAAAGCATTAAAAAATGTTTCTAAACTTGTGTGTGTTTGGTGGATGGATGTTCCACATGTGTAAAGCGTGTCTACAGTTTGACTGCTAATAAATGAGAAGGAGGTGGTGGTGACCCTTCCTTAATTTTTTTATTGAGGAGAAGAGAAAGGTGTCATGTATTTAGGTGTGTAAAAGTAATAGTAGTAAGATACGATATTTATAAAAAACTAGTACTTCTTGATAAGATACTCGTACACGTTCGTACGTAAGCAAAAACGCACCCAAAAGGCTCGGATTTCTTTTTTTTCGCTTTTGGCTTGGCTTGTTTTTCAATTAGGGATCTTGTCGAATTCATGTAATTTGTAGGTTGAAATAGCCGAAGACACCATTTTTCACATTATATTCCTTAGCAGTCCGAAGAAATGTTTTCCTTTAAAAAAAATTTGCGATAATGTGCAGCAGCAGCAGATTTTTGAAAAATGGTTTCTTTCACATCTGCACATGTTAAAAATGAAAATTTTTGCACGTATGGAACATGGTTTCTGATGCCAGGAATGGCTCGTCTTCTTTTTAGTCAGGTGATAACTAATTGTTCCACTCTTAATTTGTATTTAATAATAAAAAGTATTGACAGGGAGGGAGGAGGAGGTTGGCTCATGATTTTGACTCCTCTTCTTCTTCTTCTTCTCCTTCAACTTCTTCACCTGTGTACCCATGTGTGAGTGAGTGAGCTGGAATGACACCCAGTAAATAAATTTCAACCATTTAACTTCTTAACTAACGACAATTTCCCTTCATCTTTATTTATTGTTATGACTGTTATTGCAACTGCTACACCCAAATTTATGCAAAATATATCAGCATGATAGAGTAGTAGAGCAGTGAGAGAGAGAAAGAGAAGGAGTAAAAAACCCAGCAAAAACATTATTATTCAAGTTTTATTCAGCAAGACAGTTGAAAATAATACGTAATAATAATTTTTATAGGATTATTGTATAACTGGAGTAGGGTTAGGGATGATGATAAAGAGACGAAGGAAAATATGGGTGCAGTGATACATTGAGTAGGGTAATTGAAAGTATTTTATGGATGAAGAAAGTGGATTAAGACTAAGAAAGAAAGAGAGAGACGGAGATGAAAGAGGTAAAGAGAGAGAAAAACAAGGAACGCGGCGAACAATAATAAATTGGTTGAGCGTGGTTAGAATATGAAAATGAGGATTTACCATAGAAAATCCAGCTCATCTCACTTGCCGCAGTTCTCTCTCGTTTGGTCCTCAATCTAAACCAGACAAGACAAGACACTGACCAATAAAACCGTAATATTTTCTGTTGTCATTAAATACATTTGCATTTCTCAGCTTCTCAAAAGAAGAAGAAACTGGCATAATTTTTGCCTGCATAAAATAAAAAGCAACAATGTTAAAAATACAATACAATGCAATGTGTTGCTGTTGTTGTTCTGTACGTGTAAGTGCACCCCGCTGTGAGAATTTAGGTAGAAAGAAGGTGAAAATTAAGATGAAAAAATTTAGCTCAATTAGGTATATAAATATGCCTATTTACCACTACGCTTATATCCCTACATAAGCGAAAATTAGTCAAGAAAGTTATTAGGTATGTAAAGTAAAATGAAGGCAATAATAATATTACTATTACTATTACCTACGTAGGTATATAAAATCCTTCTATCTGGACTTACTGGATTATAATAATACCGCGAAAAAACATCATCATAATATCATCATCATCGTTTTATAATACAAGACATTAAATAACTTCTTTTTATGATGATGAGCGTTATTATTATTACTGCAGAGGTTAGGTGGTGGTGGTGGTTAGACACAATCATAAACTGTTTCATTTACGCTCATCAGGTATTCAATTGGCCACTTTCGAGAGTGCTGGTACTGCTGCTGTTGATTTGCATTGCCATATTTTTAATGTTTTTAAGAAGAAAAAATACTTTTAGTAAGTATCCTGCTGCTGCTGCTGCTGGTACCAGCAGCAGTATGTAATACCACCACATTTTTTTACGCAGCCCTTTTGTTTGATGCAGATTTTTGCTAAGGTATGCATACCAAAATTGTAAAAAACATAAAATCCCTTTTTAGACTTGCTGTTGTCGATGTTGCTGTTATGTATTTTGAATTGTCCTCTTTACTTTTTACTATCTCCGGATAGATCCATTTAGGTATTATTATATAAATTTTATAATTCTTCTACAACTACTACTGCTTTTTTAGCTAAAAAGAAGTCAATTATTTTAAAAAAGCTTAGCTTATCTACAAGCTTTTAAAAAACTAGGTACATACATACGTACAAAAGATGCATATCTTTCCTTCTTCAAGTATAAAAAGAAAACGTCGACATGATATCAGAGCAAATAACAAGCTATCAAAATACCATTCTTACTTTTATGAAGCTGGCAAAATGCATTTTATGTACATGATGGAATGTCATTTTCTCTACGTATAGAAGAAAAAAAACATTTAAGTATTTCAATGAAAAATTCTTTAACTGGAGTTTAGTTGAAGTTGGAGTATTAATAATAGCAACTTTTAAACCAAAGAAGAGAGAGAAAATCAGCAAACATGTCGTCTGCCAACTTTTAAAGTATTTTTTTAAACGTGAAGAGAATACTTCTCCTTAAATACTTGCCCTCCTCTCTCACTCAAATAGCTTAAAAAAACTTTTCTTGACTTGTGTGAGAGTTTTCGCCAGTTTGTTGAAAATGACAGCTTGTGCAATTTTTGGAAACTGCATCTGATCTGATCGAATCTGCGTTCTTCTCCCCATCTGTCTACCTTTTCCCACGGTTTATTCTCTTTCTTTTCATTTCGTCTCATCATCATCATCAGCTGAATTCACGTACACAAGAAATCCAATCGATAAACAAGAATTAGAGACTTGAATCGGAATTGGGATTAAGATTTGTAATTAGAAAAAAACAAGAAAGTTATATAAAATCATTACGACGATTGATAAGTATTATTTGTATTCATTCTCAATTCAAGTCTTTTACGTTTACAATTATAGATTGCCCGAAGACCGGACTGGAGTAAGCCATGCATGATGCATGCATGCTGCTCCCCGGGCAGATTGCAAATTTTTGCAGTGTAGCATAAGCCCGAGCAATTTTTTGTTATTAATATTGCCTGACATAAGAGTTGAGATGAGAACTCACTCAACACTCAGACTCACTCATCATCCTCATCATCATTACATACAATAGAGTATGTATGGGAAGCATTTATTCATTGTTCTGAGAATTTTTTTGCAATCTCAATCTCGATTTACTTTTTTATATGCAACTACTTTGAAAGGATCTTGAAAAATTCGTCTTTCAAGTGTAATCTCTCAAGGTTAGCAAGAAAGACCAGCATAACATACTACAGAGGTGAAAAAGTCGGTGTGGGGTGAAGAGATAGGTAAATACTGTGTGTTTTTTATTGATGCAATGCATTTTACTTTTTTCAAAAGAGGAGAGAGGATGAGATAATCTCGTGAAAAAACAATGGGAATGCAAAATGCTGCTTGGTTGATGCATTTTGGAACGTAAAAATGGTTTTGTAATCAATCGAAAAAACCAGCCTTTTGTTTCTTTATTCGGTCTGGTCATATCAACTACTGAAAAACGACAAGAGTTACACAGACATTCAGACATTTACATTTACAATTATGTACTATGTAAAAAAATAAAGATGCAATTGCTACAATTACCTACACAAAAGATATCATCTCATCTATACTTTTTTTTTTATCTTAACTGTTGGTTTTCTTCTTATTCTTCTTTTTTACACTAAAATGTAAACCAAAACCGACCAAACAAAACTAACCCGACCTGATCCTGATAATATTCACAATTCAAGAAAAAGAAAAAAAAGAATTGATGCAGAATGGAAAACAAAAGGAGGGAAAGAGAAATAATAACAATATAAAAGCTAACCCGGACCCAACTCTACTCGGCTGACTGCTTTCAAATAATGTTTAAAAAAGATAATTTTCATTTTCATGTAATAAGCGTGGTCACTTGTAATATTATAGTGTTTTGTGATGGAAGGTACTCTTTCATCTCTTTCATTGGCTTTTATTTTTCACAATAGCTTATTAGAAATTACGTTAATGCTTTTTCGTCTTGTAAGTAAGTATAAGTAAGTAACTTTATTTATTTGGATTCATTACACGGACAGCTTTAAAAGTCATATTGAATTAATAACTGATGAGCTAAAGAGACCGCACTTGCTCACAACAGGGTAAATCATAATAATTTTAAAATTATTGCTACTTCTGCTGCTTTAAAATTACGTGGAAATATTTTTATTTTTGGTTTTTGTTCTATCATTATGTCCTATTTGGAATTTGGAATCACTAAAGTGAAACGGACAAGCGTGGCATGTGCACATCACGTCACGTCAAAAAAGTTCTTTCATTTCTTCACTCATCTTTCAGAAAATTGGTAAAAAGAAGGGAGTAAAAACAACTTTTTAGTTAAAAAGATGCTGTATTGTGGAAAAAGTTAGAAGATGAGCGAAGAGGAAGAAGAGCAAAAAAATAAAAATGGCGGAGTTTGTTTTTCTCTTGCGCAAACGCATTTTCTATTTTGTTCGTTTTCTTACATCAACATCAGCAGCTTTCATCTTTTTCTTCTTCTTTGCTGCTACTCTGCTTTTTCTTCTTAATGGAATGTTTTCACGCTTTTCATGAAGATTTTCCACTGTCCGTTGATAATTAGAAGTTTGGTAATTAATGATCTAAAATGGGATGCTTTGACGTAAGTCAACGGTATATCTTTTCTCATTTCTTTCAACTTTCATAAAAGTGGGAGAAGCAAAATGAAATGAAAGGGAGAAAGAGAGAGAGAGGAGGAAATCTGTTCTTATATAAAACTCATTTTCTGAAGAGTAAAGAAGAGAAGATGAAAGAGTGTGCGACAGTTGTGAGTTTTGAGAGGAGACTAAAAGCTTTTTAGAATTTCTCTTCCCTTCTCTCCGAGAAAATTACTATCGGAATGTGATGTGAAGTATCAGCAGAATGTTTGAAGAAGAAAACTGAAGAGGGAGAAGAAAGAAAATGAATAAAGTAAAAGAGAATATTCCATTCTCTCCGAGAAAATTACTATCGGAATGTGATGTGAAGTATCAGCAGAATGTTTGAAGAAGAAAACTGAAGAGGGAGAAGAAAGAAAATGAATAAAGTAAAAGAGAGAGAGAGAGAGAGAGAAAGAGAGAAAGAGAGAACTTTCTAAAAACTTTTGAAGGAAGAAGAAGAAGAAAATAGGAAAAGGAATTTCCTTCCTAAACAAATAATCCTTGAAAGTGAGTGAGAGAGAAGGAGAAGAAGCTTTCATCTACTTCTTCTTGAAAGAGAAGAAGTTTTTGGTTCTATATTTGAATTGCTAATGAATTTGTGGAGAAACAAGATTTCTTCTCCGCTACTACTGCTGCTGCTGCTGCTCCTTTTCCATAATGGCAATTTACATAAGAAAATGAGTCTTTTCTGTCCCTTCTTTTTGCTCCCATCCCCATATATTGTTGTTGCCCACTCATTCTCTCTCTCTCCCAAGAGTAATAACAGCGTTGGCTCTTACGAATAATTAATTAAGGCTAAGGCTATGCACTATATAAATACAGAAGGGAGAAGCTTTTCCTACTAGAATAAAATCTTGGAATAGAAAAGAGTTCAAGAAGAAGGGAAGATATTTTGTAAGAAGAAGTAGAAGAAGAAGCGGTACTTTTACAAATGCTTTTTCATTAATATTCTGCTACAAACTGACGATGACACGCAGCTCTTTCCTTTATGGAAATAACCTTTTCTTGGAGAGATAGTTTTTAGATCAGATACCATTTTCATTTGCATTGCACAGCACAGCGCAGCAGAATTTTGCCTTTGATTTATTTTTCCACTTTTAATGCTGCGAAAGGGTTTCTTCTTTGCCAGTTAAGTTTTATCTTTATAGGAACGAAATTGCAGTAGTGGAACTTCAAAGTAAAAAATTACTGCTAGGGTAGTGTATTGCATGATATTAATGAAGCTTTATTTCAAATTTACTTTCTAATGAGCACACTCATCCACTCCAGAGAAATAGGCTTAATTACATCGTTCATACAGCTTCAGGCACCAGAAACAGTAGCAGCCGCAGTGGTAACAGAAGCAGCGGAAATGAGCAGTAAAAGTGGAGAAAGCAATAAGAACTTTTGGATGAGTTTATCTATTGCCATTTATTCAGGGAAAGAAGTAAAAGCGAAGCAAAGATAAGTAGTAGTAATTAAGCCAAAGCAAGACTAAATTTTGTAAATGAAAGGGTTTTTATCAGAAAGCATGAATATTTTTAAATAGCGTCATCAATTCACTGAATATAAAATTTAAAATTTGTGACAGAACTATTTCTCTCTGGTAAAAATGTATTCAAAATTTTAGAAGAGATAATAAATGAGGCTGCATTTGAAGCGACTGAGATGCATTTTATGTTTTGGCAGTGTTTTCATAATTTATCAAAAACTACATCAGAGAGAGACAAAAATGAGTTAGGAAACTACTGACTGAAAACTTCGACGTAAAAAGAAAAGTTGAGCAGCTTGTCAAGGAATAGAAAAATCTTTTTTTTAACTTCTAGAGTAAAAACATGAATAATGGCTGACAGCTCTTATACCACCTTAAATTTTAGTTTTTTGTATATTCTTAAGCTAGCTAGCAAGCATAAACAACATCATCTCCCTCCTACCCTCATTCCACCACCACCACCCTTATCCATTCTCTTTCCATCTCAGCTTCAAAGAAAATGCTCGAATACTTTTATGAAATACTACTAAAAAAACTACTCCACCGCCAAACATTTTATGAGTAATGAAGGCTCTCAGGATTCAGGATAATCTAGACAGAGAAGGAAACCTCTTTTTATATTCTAAAAACTCCTCAACATAAAAACTTTCCTCTTTTCTGTGTCTCGCCTCATTATTTTCCCTGGAGGAATGAAAGGGAATGAACCAACAAGAAAAGAGAAAACTCATCAACAAACTTTAAAACATTTTCTCTCTTTTCTCTTTTCTCTTTTCTCTTTTCCTCTACTTCTATATAAAATATTCGTCTGAAATGGTTGAGAGTTTTACTTTTGAAACAACATCGACATCTCTTTCCTTCCTTTTTAGAATTTTCTAAGCTTTTTTCAAAAATTTGCTCTTCTCGCTCCTTCCTCCCTACCCCTACCATCTAAAACATCCAACGTTTCTCTTCTTTCTGATAATCATTAGACGATGTTATGTTGTTGATGGCGGTTTACAATTTCAAAGAGGGAAGAGAAGGTAAAAGAATAGAAAAGGAGAAATATGGAAAATTACTGCAATATGCAAGAATATTACCTTTCCACTATATTATTATATCTCCTTTTTTCACAATTATCAGACTACTACTGCTTTCTGCTTGGCTTAAAGCATTCAAGGAAGTAAATGCTTCAAAAGGAGTGGTAGTAGTCGTCGTCGTCTGATTCTGATTATAACGACGGCTTCTTCTATTCTTTTCATTTGAGATGAAAGTCTATGACTACTCATATTACTTTTATAGACCCTCCTCTCTTATTCTTCCCCAGTATTTTTTTATTTTGAAAGAGAGAGAGAGAGAAAATGAAAAGAGAGAGAAATGACGTCCTTTTTCTTTGTCTTCTTATACCTTTCCATCTCCAACAGTTTTTGTTACCTTTTATCTACATCGAGCATTTTACGATTTTTTCATGTTCTGAAAAGAATAATGTTCTTTCTGCTCCTCGTTTTATATATTTTGTTTCTACAAATGGTTTCCTTTCCGTTATTTTACAACCAGACAGAAAAACAGAGANGTTATTTTACAACCAGACAGAAAAACAGAGAGAGAGAGAAAGAGAAACCCGAATATTTTATAGACTTCTTTCCAACAATAACTATTTTAATAGCTGTTACTGTTACTGATGAGAATGATGATGATGGCGATGAGTCCGTAGCTTGGCTTTGGCTTAGCTTGGCAATATGGCTCCTCCATTTCCATGAAAGAGAAAGAGGCAGCAGCAGCAGCAAGTTTTCGTTAAGAAATTTACATGAGTAGAAAAAATAACAGTGATTATTCTTGGAATCAGAAGGGATTGTATTTATTCCTCTCTCTCTCTTTATTTGTGCGCGGCTTGTTTTTGTAAGCTGGAACTGTTTTTGAAGACCGAATTTTGCACAACACGTACAAGAAGAGCTCATTACGAATGCAAATGCTATTCAAAGGTATATAAAGTATTAGAGGGAAACGACAAAAGACAAAACAAAAGCAGTTTTAATTCTGTGGAGATGTTCTAATGCTGCTATGAGCTCATATCCCTAAAGTAAATATAAGGAAAAGGAAACTAAAAAGTATTATTATTTTGTTGGATTAGAGAAAGAGAAAAGAGATGAGCTGGGAAGGTATTCAGATTAAATTAGTCATTGTCACC
>JAHZNJ010000505.1:0-11322 GCA_027744475.1 Lepidocyrtus cf. sotoi NNG-2020
AGAGAAAAACATTAAAGTAATTATAGGGACTAAGTAAGCAGCAGCAGAAGTAGCAGTATTGAGTTCAGGATGGCTCCAGCAACAGCCTCTCTGTCTTCCTTGAAAAAGGAAATGGGTTGGATGGAGCACAGCACAGAGCACAGGGCAGCTCAAGCTTGACTGGAGAGGGAAGAAGCAAAAAATGTGTAAAAAAAGAAAAAGCAAAAAATTGTATCTTCTTCGCTCTTTCTTTCTTCCTTTCACTGAAATGTTTGCTGGTGTGTTTTTTGCCTTTTCTCCATTTTCCTGTTTGCATTCATTTCCTTCTCTTTCTTTTTCTTTTGAAATTTTTTGTAGAAAAGTTTTGCAAAGGCTCGGATGGTTTCTTTTTCTTTCAGGCAAAAATTTATTTTGATACAGATGCAATGCATTCTTACTTTTATGTATTTTGTCTATTCTGTTTCGTTTCTTCTTCTTCTTCAGGCAAAGATATGGGCTTGTTTTTGTTGCCTTTAGCGTAGCCTTAGAAAGAGAAGTAGCAAAATGAAAATAATATGGAGCAACAGCAACAACAACAACAACAACAACAACATGTCCTCCTCTTCCTTATTTCCTTTTCGTTACTTGCAAAAACTTTTATTGCTCCTTAAATGCCTTATTTTTTAACCCTTGTTTGATAGCCTTTTCTACCCTATTTCCTCTCATTCTGACGTAATACTACAAAAAAGTAGACTTTCTGATATTTCTCTTCTTCTAATGTAGAAGTAGCCACTGATGATGAGCTCCTCTCACTATTCTTTACTTCCTCCATTCCATAAAAAACAAGTGAGCCCCTTATTTAAAGTAAATTGTTATTTGAGGAGGAAGAACCAGACAATGTTTTATTACAAAATTTTTCAAGCATTATTGCATATTTTATGGAGCATTATTTTGTTTCTTCATCATCATGAAAACATTTACTTCACAATGAAGATTGTTGCTGCTTATGAGCTGATACGTCGTTCATTTAGGAAGATATTTAGCAAGGAAGAAGAAAAAAGACCTTTTAATATGAATGGAGGAGTGGTAGGGCTGTTTGGTCGTCCTATTTCAACTTTTAAAAACTTTTTTATGACTGTCTTGGCTTATAAAAAACAGTTTGGTCTCATTAAGTAGCATTTTGCTTTTTTACTGAAAAAAAAAGTTTTTGTGCCTTCATCATCATCATCGTGAAATGAAATGGAGATGTAATTTTTCTTTTCATGAAGGAAAGCTGACAGCAACAAAACTTTTTTTCTTCCTCATTCCTTCCTTTCCCCTATTAAAATACTTTCTCGGGACTATCAACATTAAACAGTCATCATGAATCATGACATGATGACCCATTTGGTGAGATTTGTTCGTTGTTAAGAGGAAGATGTTAATGAGTCGGAGCTGGAGACGGAATGAAAAAACACGTGCAATAGAGATTTACAGACGGTAAAAAGAGTAGCAGCGGAGGAGAGGGAGGAAGTTGATGATTTTTATAGTAGGTTTCTCCAGCTTTTTCCTTCCCACTTCAGCTTAAATTAAAATACTTGACAGTAAAACTTCAGCTGACTTCGTGAAGTGACTTCAATTTCAGGTGTGGAGTAGTGAGGAAGTGGAGTTTGGAGTTGTTGGAGCCCCGTTTTTTGCGTCTCTTCCCCTTTTTGTTGTGTTTGTGTTTGTTGTGGGTTTGGTTAGCTGCGTAGCAAGCAGACGATGATGCGGTTGTAATTTTGATGCTGATGATGACGTGGTTGATGACGACTTGGTTTGGTAAGCTTTGAAATGCAATGAACTAGAAAGAAACCAGTTGCTTTGCAAAAATAATATGCTAATTGTTTAGAAACAACGAAGAAAAATATCCTATACAATTTAGATTTTTTAAGGAACTAAACTTGAATGAGTTTTGTGAACTACGGCGCTGGCGTAGAATTTTCTAACAGACTTTGCTTGCACTAATGTAGATGGAAAGAAAAAAAAATAATAATATTATTATTGATTTCTAAAAGATTCGCTTTCTTGAATTTCATACAAACTAATTTTAAGAATAATATTTTTTACTGGAAGTACAAGCACAAAAAACGTAATTTTTCATTCCAGTATTCCAATCTGATGTTGAAAAAATGATTCAAAAGAAATTTCAAATTTGTTTTATTTCCCGAAGCTGAGAAAAACATTAATTTTTTGTTCCTTTTTTTTATTCCTACTTTTTCTGAATAAACTTGTTTGGTGATGCGATTTGATGTGCTCCTTATTCTGTCATGTCATGTCAAAAAAGGGTTTTTACAGCTAAAGTCGTTGTTGTTGCTGCTGTGTTTGTCCTTCATCTGTCATCTCTCCGTGAGACTGTTTGCCAGCATCATCAGCTAACCATCATCATCACCACCACCACCACCACGATAGTAGACGTTGACAAGTAGGATTTTCATAGGAATTCCCCTCCTAAAAAAATTGTACACCCACAAAGTTGGAGGAATGATGGGAAGAATTTGAGTTCATAGTTGAAAAGAACTGAACAGAAGCAGCCCGCAGCTATTTATATTTCTGCAGAGACAGCAGCAGCAACGGCGAAGCATATTTTTGGAAACTAATTTTTCTTATTCTTCTTCCCTTCCGTTTGTTATTGTCGCGGAAGAAGAATAAAAGGAAAAGGTTTATTATTATTTTCATTTAAATTAGGAGGCAAGCTAGCGGGCGCAGAGGAGCTAGCTGCTGTGCCAGAAAAGCAAACATTTTACCAAGAGAGAGACGGAAAAAAGCAAAACAAAAAATATTATGTGAAGAAGCTTCAGTTTTCACTGACAAAGTGAAAGGAAAATTATGCTTGGCTTGAGAGAACGAACGGCTGTGAGCCAAATAACTTATAATACCTAATTTTTTAAAGGATAATAATAAAGTCTGGCTGGCTGGCTTGGCTGACTGGGTTTTTTTCTGTTTTTGATAAATGATTTTACATTTTACATAATAATGTAATGGGTTAGTAGGCATATTCAATAGAGAGAAGAGTTGAGAGAGATGATTTTGCTCGAGAGAAATAAATACATTTCAACTCTCAACTGTCTCCTCTGATCTGTTGTCTGGTTTGTTTTTTTTTGGTAACGCTTCTTTTGTCATCAGCACATCAGAGTCGTAGTCGCAGTCTTAGTCGGGTCGGAGTGATAATCATTAGGGCATATAATATACGTTAAACTATATAATATGACCCTGGAAGTCGACCTTGATGACTGATGATGATATAATGAGGCTGCTGTGGTGTGGTTTTGAGTGGGATGTTTAGGTGTCAGAAACAGCATAGCATATAAATAAGGCATTTCAATATCAAAACTTCATTAATACCTACATTCACTGCATTTCGGCTTATTTACTGATTAATCAGGAGAAATTTAATGGGAAAAAGTGAATCAGTTTAACATTATGCTTACTTTAACGCTAAAAATATTTTTTGCTGAATATTCAATACCGTAACCTTATAGGTTTGTTAGGACTTTAGTATTTGTGGCTATTCAAATTTAAAAAAATTCGATTCGATATTAAAAAAATATTCTGTGATTTAAAAAAATACTTTTTTGTTTTTTCTTCTGTTTCAGTGAGCTCAATAACTTGGACGCAGGCCTGCTGATCGAAGTATGGGCAAGCGGACGCATGTGGGACAACTCGGTGGGCTATCACTGGTTGCACTTAAAGGACATTCAACACGCTCCCTGGGTATGTCCACTCACTACACTTACTTACTTACTCCCGTCCCTGATCTTAAATAAACATTTCACTTTCTTCTCAATTCCTTTTCCATTTCATTTCCTTTGCTTTTACTTTAAAACGAAAAACAAACAACCTTTAAACAGGGTTCAAAGACAAAAACGTTGTGTGTTGGCATTTACTTAAACTTAATTTCCTTTTTGCTCTTCTCCCTCTCTTTCTTACCTCCGTTCACCCGTTCCGTTCCCCCTTGACATTTATCACTGCTGTGAAATAGACGTTGACGTCTTTTGTTTAAGTAGCTTCCTTTTTAATTTCGACATTCCTTTCCTTCATTGTCCATTCTTTCTTTCTCCACAAAAAAGTATTTTTGCTATACTAAAAAAGGATCATCATAGCAGGGAGTAAGTGGAGAGTGAAATGAACCCTATTACGTAATACACTCTCCTCTCTTGTCAATTTGACAAACATAGACAAGCTTCTGCTCTGCTGGCACAGCAGCAGCGCAGCGGTTTTCTATATATGTATTTTAGCAGCAGCAGTGGGGATGCTGCCATTTCCTGGAACACGTCCGCTTTTCCTCTCTGTAGTAATTTATTGTTGTACACTTCCTTCCTGCAACGAAATACGAACGAAACGAAGGTTATTTCGTTTGACTTGTTTTTTTTTATATTTTCTTCTTTTTCTTTCTCTTTCAGGTCATAAATGGGACTGGACAGTGGCTATCCTTAGATGCGGAGTTGGTGATGCGGGATGGACAGGTGGTTGGGACGAAGACATCGACGGGACACGCACTTCTCATCGATGCTCGTTTCGAACTTCCATACGGTAAGTGAAAGGCTACTTAAAAATAAATAAGTCGGTGAAAGAAGAAGCAAAAGTAAAAAAAATATGTAAATTTATAATTTATTTATTTGCTACTTCTTTCGTAACTCTACTGAAAAAAAAATCCTTTCAGAGATCTTATCAGAATTCTTGTTCACAAGCACGCTCCAACAAGAAAATTATAATAAAATAATAATTCATTGGAACTGGAAGGAGAACAGAGTGCCAGATTGTAGTACGTAGCAATAAAAATAGTAAAAATGGTTAGATGTCAAGTCAAAGTGGTTTTCATTCCCTTCCCTTCTAGGTCCAAGTCAAGTATAAATAACGAGGAGAAAGTAATTAATATTTGCATTAACAATAATAATGAAATGAGCGTGACAGGACACAAGGTATGGCTACTATGTGTACCATTGTACCAAACAACTTATTAAAGTACAGGTGTTATTTTAAAGAGAGGATGAAAATTGCTAATGTAAAAGAAATTAGTATGTAAATCGATAGATTTTCCTTTCTTGTGTAAGTAAAACTAAAGTATTATAATAGTAAAAAGGCAGGAAGGTAGAAAGAAAGGTGAGGTCAAGGATCTTTCATTTTCTTATTATACTTTATGCCTTCGTTTTCTCGAGATAATTTTTGTATTCTTGTGAACGAGTACACTAAAAAGAAAGAAGAAGTGGAAGAATGCAGCTTACGCTTACTACTACTACTGCTACTGCCTGCCTACTCTCTCATGACAGCTCAGCTTTCTTTTTCTTACTTATATATTTTTACGAGGAGAAAAGCTATTTGAGAAAGGAAAAGCGGAAGAAATAATTTTTCTGGGAGAAGTTGTTTGCAGGACATTAATTTTTACAGCAAGAAGAGAGAGGGCCACCCTCCACCTCCTCCTTCTTTATTTTCTAGCGTGTAACTCTAGATGGACTCCAGAGTATTTCCAGTTGAGACGGAGTAGTGGAGAGTGGAGGAATGGAAATGCATTTGCATGAAAACGAAGAAGACGAAGAAGAAGAAAATTGTTTTTTATTGTTAGTAGCAGCAGCAGAGCAGTTAGCAGTTGAATGAATATTATGAGTGAACCTAACAGCTAACTTTGCTTTCTTTCAAGTAGTAATTCTGTAAAAACCAGAGAGAGAAAAGAACAGAAACGTGCCAGGGCTAAAATTGCCATGCATCATAATAATCATCATAATATTCATAACATTATATTTATACGTAATTCCTCACCGCAATAATTTTTGGGCGGTAGAAGAACGGAACGAACCAGCATCCGTCTTGACTTTCATACGTTTCATATTTATACGTGGAAGTTTAATATTTTTATGTTGTGTGGAGTAAGTATGGAGAATTTGAAACGTAGAGTGGACATGTTGTTTACTATTTGTGAAACTAATGTAAATAAATTCATTCCAAAAAAATATCCCTTTCAGGAGGAGTAATAAGCAAGTACCATTTTTAGTAATGTAATAATAATGTCGTGTATATTTTATAGGATCTTTGTCTTCGTATACAAGATTTTCAACGTAACGGTACGTCAGTCAGAGTCACAGAAATAAATCATTTTTATAATTGTTTATAAATGCAATTATGAGAGAGATGCTATGTTTCTTGCAGCAGAGCTACAGTAATTTTATTCTTACATTATTTTATGCTGCTATTTTGAAAAAGGACTCGAATAAATGTTTCATTAAATAATTGCACTTCCTCGTATTGAAACGTGCAAAGCAGTTTTAAAATATATTATTATGGAAAAACAAAAAAATAATTATTAGTGAATTTAGAATTTACCTAAACGTCGGTTAAAGTTTTAAAAAAATATATTACACTTAATGGGAGTTAGATATTGCACTGCTCATCAAGGTCAGAAACATTAGGTTTCGTCAATCTGTATATTATGACAGCAGTTAATTACATATTTAAAAAATAATACTAAGCAATGTGCATACCTGTGTGGTAAACTTTAATGATTTTTGACGTTTTTTATTAACATTGATTTTTGAAATTATTGAACCATGAAGTCTCAATAATTTTAATTTACTTTAAAATAGAACACTATTCAATATTTTTAATGTTTATCAATGTGGTCAAAGGCTTTTACAAGAAAAACAAACAAGAAAAGTGTTTTCTTCTCTCTGAAGAAAAACTAATTTCCATAAAATCACGATTCAATAATAAAACAAATGGAATTTTGCTGTAGTAATTCATTTACTCACTCACTCATTCCTTCATTCATTCACTCACTCCACTCGTACGTTTTATTTATACGGCATGGTCTGACTTTTCTTGCTTCCTCCACCTGATTATATCGATGCCATATTGACCGAAAAATTGCCTCGTTTTCCAATAACGCTAACGATCTTCCAGAAAACGTGAGTGAACGGCTACAGCAGCAGCAGCAGCAGCTATCCAATCCAATAATATAACTGCCAACTACTATTAGAGAGAGATGGAGAAAAGACCGACGGGAAGTGATACATTTATTCAATGGGCTTTACTTTCTCTCTCTCTCTTACTTCTCTCTAAGTCTATTAGGAATACATATTATTGAGGAAATACGAAACTTTTTACACACTTTCTCTTTCCTCCTCAGCCGTTACCATCCATCCATATTCGCAAATAAAGCTCCAGCTCCACACAAGCTCTTCCCTTCCCTTCCCAAGCAGTCTATTTTCTTGAGAGGAGAGCAGAGCAGAGTTAAAGTAGAACCGAATTTGATAGGAATTTGGATTAGCGTGACGTGTGCCATTAGCACGAACGAACATATAAATGCAATGCAATGTAACAAAAAGTACGAGGAAGAAGAAGAAGAAGAAGAAGAAGAGAAAGTAAAATAGGAACGGGGCAAAAGAACTCAACTTTCTTTCCATTCTTGCAAAAAATAGAAGAAGAAAAAAAAAGCAGAACTGAACTTACCCAACTTAACTTTCACATAATAAGTAGGTAAGCTACTCTCCATCTCCTTGAGCAAGAAGAAGAAGAAGGAGAAGCGGATCCGTCAAACTCTCAATCCTTTTCTTTCGTAACAACTTTCCATTCTTTTCTGTATTTTCTTCTTATTCTATTCCCATCATAATTGAATATTAGAAAGATAGTTTTGTTCGCCTTGTTAAAGTGTGTGATTGACTCAAGTGTAGGTACAAAACGTTTTTTTTTATTTTTCTTCTTAATGATAAATAAATAAATATCAGGAAAAAAAATTAGACAGATTCTAATTTAATTTGTTATTATTATGTTATTTATTTCTACAATTTGTATAACAAGAACAAGACAGATTTTGTTTGTAAAGAGTTGTCAATTTATTTTCATGATTTAATAATAAAGAAAATCACGGAAGTTTGAGTTGTATGAGTAAATGGCTTCCATTGCATTTGAGTTCAGGTCGAGACTTCGAGTTTCTGTTTGATTGACTGTGAAGATAAATAAAAAATAAATACTAAGTTTCTGTTTCTTTCTTTCTTAAATTATAATTGGAAGTAAATGGCTTGCATTGCATTTGAGTTCAGGTCGAGACTTCGAGTTTCTGTTTGATTGACTGTGAAGATAAATAAAAAATAAATACTAAGTTTCTGTTTCTTTCTTTCTTAAATTATAATTGGAGCCTCGCTCGCGCTCACATCACATCACATCAGCCTTAGGATTTTATAATTTAAAACTGTTGTTGAGTTGTTTTAAAAATAAGAAAAATAGTCACAAAGTGTGCGTGCTAAACGAGTTATGAAAGGCAGAGGTGGCTATGGCAGATGACATAGTGGCGTTTAGAAATTTGGATAAGTCTGTTCTTTCAGTTCTGTTCATTCACCCATTCATTTTTTTTTCTTATTCTTGTACGAAAGAGGAGGCAGTACAGCCTCAACTCACATCAGCTTGGCTTAAGAGTACATTCATATTTATTCTTGTATGTGTTACAGTATTTCTACTACAACACCCCTTTTTCTAAATTGCTTCTTTATAACCGAAGAAAGAAAGAAAAATTATATTTACATTTGTACACGCCACGTTATTGCCTCTGTTTTACACAAATACTATTACCTCCATATCATCTACACACAAAAACATACGATATTGCTAAATAGCTTTTTACACTTATTGTTTGGAGAAGAAGAAGAAGTAAAAGCAAGAATGAGTTTAGTGAAAATAAAAATACAAAACGTTCGTTCGTACTTTCTCTTTTGTTGTATTGTATTGCTGGTGACGGTATTTTTTTGTTTGTTATTATTTGTAAGTATGATCCGAGTAGCAATTTATTCTGCCACTACATACTGCTATGAATTTTTATAAGTAAAAAGTAGAAGGAATAAAGCAAAGAAAAGCAGAGAGCAAGAAAATTCAGTTCTATTTCTGTTTATGCGGTTTTTATGTTGTGAAAGAGTAGGTAGGAGAAAATAAAATTGGTGTAGAATGCTCAAGAGAGTTTGCTCTTCTATATTTTTTCGGTTTGTGGGTTTGCAGCTTTACACAGCCTAGCCGTAATGTTCAACTCGTGTGGTATTATGCTCAATTATGTAAAGCAAAAGCGTGGAAGTAAAATAAATTCAAACTTACGACTTACAGAATTAATTTTATTCACAGAATTAGTATTTTTAGTGTCAAATTTACAATGATGAGCCACAGTTAATTGCAATCGCCAAAATGTCTTGCCTCATCGAAATTAAACAATTCTAAAATTTGATATTTCGCAGCTGTTAATATTTTTTCATAAATAGCTATGTAGTCGAACCAATAGATTTGCAAACTAGCGCTGCAGTAGTACTTACAATTTAAACGTAAGGCATCAAGCAGTCATGGTATCATTAGTACCTACATTTTTTATAAGTTTATGACTTTGTAACAAGTATTACATAATAATTTAAATAAGCATGTAAAGTAAAATTCAATCTACTTTGACATTTGTCATTATTGAGATTTTCATATCTTGTAGTAGTCCTCTTTTCTCTTGTTTTGCCGTAATTCTCCACGTTCGAATTCCTTTTACTTATTAGATTACGATTTTCCATTCTCTCTCCCTCCCTCTTTGTTTTCCTTGTAACTTCGCTCTAATGTAATGATGCGAAAATGAAAATCTAGCAGTACATTTATTATACAAAACCAATAGCACAGGACTTCTGTTACGGAGGAGGGAGACGTACGTACGTACGTACGTACGTAGGGAGTTCCTTTACTTCCTTCTCATTCGAATTTAAGTGAAATATGAAGTGAAGATGAACGATCCAATGCGATACAAATATATTATGGTACGGATTACGTAGTATGATGGCGGCATTATTGTATTAAATTTACACACACACACAACACAAAACTAAAACACACGTGAAAGTTTCTCGAGCAAGGTATGGCCTTTTCACTTTCCTTCTTTTGCAAGACGAAAAATAAAGCGTGCATGCATCATATCATGAAAGAGTTAAAAAATGTAATGCAAATCCCATCCAACAATACAATATAATACAACACAACAAAATGCTTTCCCCATTTCTCTTTTTTAGTACATTTCCATTTCCACTTTTTGCTCACTTCACATTCACATCTTATTGCATTTCTTTCTTTCCTTTCTCTTTCTTCCCAGTCCCAATCCCTTTTGCACACGACATGGAAAATACACTTTCTTCTTCTTCATACAACATAATGCAGAACAGTAAACAAAGTGGTTTTGATCGTGATGGTCATCATCATCGTCACTACTGCCGTCGTCTCCAACTCCAACCCCAACTTCTTCGTCATCGTCCCATCATATAGTTTAAATGTTTTCCATTTTTTTAACCTTTTCCTTCTTCAACTTCTTCTTCTTCTGCTTCTGCCTCGTTTTTCTCTCACTCAGTGGCAGTTCTTCTTCCGAACAAATAAGCCTGTGCTGATTATTTCAGGCTTTGCTTATTCCTTCCAAGTAACATTTCTTGTTTTAGTCAACCTCCTGTAAATAAGCTGCTGCTGTTGCTGCTATTATCGCCATTTCTTGCTGCGAATTCATATTAAGTAAGTAAAAAGTAAGACAGAAAGAGAAAGTCATTCATGACGACGACGATGATGATGCTGCTGCTGGTGACTGAGTGATGGCGATGCTGAAGATAAGAAACGAAGCAAAAACCACAAAAGTACCGTCGTCGTCATCGTTTTCTTTGCTGTTGTTGTTGTTGTGATCATCATCAAGAAGAAATAATATATTGGACTTGGTTGGACCAAGTGTTTCCTTCTGTGTGCTCTGCTGCTGCTGCTGCTGCTGATACGGCTCCAATATTTTTCCTTGAAAAAAAACATTCAAATCGAAACAGAAGAAAACCATGCAAAGGAGCTCTATCAATTCAATATTCAACGTTCCTCTAACTTTCCAAGTGTCCATAAACCTGTGATATCATCATCGTACCCAAATTTGTACTTTTGTACTATTTTCTGCAACGACACGGTTTTCTCTTCTTGTTCTTCGTCATTCGATTTGTCGCTCGTTCACTATACCATACCATACCACCATCTCCATACTCTACTTTTTTTTTCAATTCATTCTCATTTTAAATGCAGACACGCATCCAGCATAATATACGAAGTTGGGACCAACGACGGCGACAATCGACAACCAACACGACCAACAATACTCACATCACAGCAGTCCTGCTACTACTGAACTGAATAGCTGAAGAAAGAAAAAGTTTAATATTAAATGTCGTTTGTTGTTTTGTCGGCTTCTTCTTTCTTCTTTTTTCTGAATCATTTTCTCTCTCGCTCTATCTAAAAGAAAAGAATACGTTTGTTGGTGGTAGTAGTGGCGGTTTTATTTCTTCTCCCATTTTCATGTTTTTTCCTTAAAATGTTCTTGTAAATAATAATAAG
>JAHZNJ010000506.1:0-22723 GCA_027744475.1 Lepidocyrtus cf. sotoi NNG-2020
CACGTTAAAAAGCTACTGTTTAATTTGCCACCACTACCTTTACCACCCTTCATCATCATTTACCAAAACAATGCAACAATATTTATTATTGATAAGCTCTGCTGTTTCAATAAAAAAATAGAAATTCTTCGAAGGAGAAATAATGCTTCGCATATTTTATTTTATTTTTCTACGAACAATGTTGAGTCCTGCTGCGGTTTTTTTCCTTCAGCAGTGCAATGCAACTTTTTTTGCACCTCGATATAAAAATATAAAGTGAAACTGAAAATAAAGCAATCAGAGAAATATGATCCAACAAATAAAATGAAGATTATATTTACTAAATAAATGTATAAGATAGATAAGAAGCAACAATTCAAGGTAAAATTATGTTTTTTTGAAATTCATAAGAATTTTTCAAAAATAGTCCACCACAGAACTGAAACGTGCCTATAAGTAGTGAAAACTAGAAATGATTGTCTATTTGTTTGCATACTTTAATCTTTTTCGAAAAAAGACAACTAAGCAATGTATTTTTAATAAAAAACTCTACAACAACATTTTTAGACTTCGTTTTCCCCTTTTCCGTAAATATGAATATTGGTGATATCACTGATATCTAATAAGCGACAAATGTAAAAGAACCGAAGTTAATTTATTTTAGTTTATTACTTAAAAATAAAATTAAAATGTAGTGAAGTTTGAATTGACACTGAATGTATTTCTAACACTTTTGTAAGAATATTTGAGCAATTTATTTGAAGATTCATCAAAAGACAACGAAAATTTTGCAATCATTTTCACAGGAAGACATTATTCAAGTAAGATTAACATATCACATTATTTCCTTAGAGGATCCGGTACAGAACACCATGTGATGCCTCATAGATTCATCAGAAAACTGGCGGTTGCATGATGGACAAATGTCGCTGATGGTGGCAGGTCCACTTGTGCGTTGTTGAACACTTTGTGTCACAGACGATTGCGGCCTATCCTTATCCTTCTTATTGTTTGACTTTTCTCTGCTGCTAGAGCATCCAGCTTCGGAGCAGACCTTCACCTCATCCTTCTTTGTAGAGCCTCTCCTGACCTTTAACTGCTTTGGTTTGTCACTGGAGGAGATTTGAATGACCCGAGAGAAGACTTTTCCTACGGCGGGTTTTCCATCATCGTCTAACATGCCCTTGCCTGCATTAAGGTCTCTCATTATCCCAGAAGACTTTGCTCCATTCGTGGCTGAGGAGGAGTCCACATGATGAGTTGGTATTATCTCCGTGGAAGACTCTTTGGTGACAACTAAGCCCCGGAATACTGTGCCTTCCAATTTGTCATTTCCTTCATCCCGTTTCATGTTTTCTGAAAGCAGACAGAACATAATCTTATTCTTATAATGATTGTATTGATTATTGCAATTCTATTATCAGAATCTTGCATCAAATCATCTTTTGTTTCATTCAAGCTTAAAGATTTAGAGAAAAACTTACTACGTGACAACTCCGTGCATGTAGATGAATCTTCTTCCAGTAGTGCCCTGGCTAAGTCCATCGTTTCATGAGTCTTGACCTGAGAGAGGGTTACAAGAAATCAATAAGTTACAATTCCTTTTATGCAAATACTAAAGAAGGTTTTTGTTTGTGATTAGATTTCAAACTAGGATGATCACTTACTGGAAAGGGTGAAGTCATGATGACTTATATTTGGAGCGGAATTTAAGACGGAAGTAAAAGCGTTATTGATACAAAATATACTTCAGTAGTAAAAATAGACTGCGTGGTTAGGGTAGGAAAGTGTGATAAGTGGAATTTTAAGGAAGATACTTGCAAAATTTTGGTGGGCGATTTGCTACAGAACCGGACTAGATATTTTTGTTAAATTCTTTACCGAAATGACCTTGCTTCGTTTTCCAAGAAATGTTAATCTGATTTTTGCTGAGACGGGAAAATGCCATTTGGATATCGTCATTGAATGAGTTTATACAAATGTCCATGGCACCGACAAATATCATAAGCAATTAATTTTATCGTTGCAAAATTCAGTTTTCTGTGGTCATGAATGATTCAGAAGGGCGGATGAATGACAGGAGATGCAATGCGGGAGGTAAAGTTGATGTTATCGATATTGATGGAAGAGGTATCCGAGGTAGCATATGAATAACTACTTGTTTCACAAGTGTTTTTAGAACGAACGTACATTAACGTTCTACATGACAAGTACCTTAGTAAGTACCTACCCTGCTTTATTGCAACATCCAAATCAACCTTGAAAGATTTAAATATTAAACTGTTTAAAATTCAATTCCATTATGCATGATGATGCCCATTCCATTGCCCATACGTATTTATTATAACTCTAACCTACTTTAAAATGAATTAATGTAGAAATAATGATAAAAAACTCAATGAAATATTGCTTCCGTTCCGAAAGATGTTGTACATAAGAATAATTCAGAAAGAATGCACACGTGCCATGCAAATATAACAAAGTATGGGCATTCTGCATTTTATTTATCAATTTCAAAAACTTTTATTTTTTCCAGTTTATCATATCATCAATCAGTAGACAACGTTTTAAGGTTACATGTCTAATTTGAATCTTACTTAATTGACCTATATACATTTCGTATTTGTTTAAAGAATTAAGACTTTGACGCACGCGTACGAGTAGAAGTAAGACTTTAACCTTGTGGAGCTGGTATCGCTAAAATATCGTAACTACTACATTGTAATTTAATAATATAATCCGCATTGCTTTCTACTTAACTTTGTTGGTTTAGTAATTTTTCTGAAGTCTATTAGCATTACTTAAGTAATAAGACTCGACTGGTCGCAATTTATAGTTTATAAAGGTAAAATGTTTTATTATAACATTATGTAGCGATTTAGCAGTAGTACTTAAAGTACGCAGAAACCGTTAACGAGTTTTGTAAAAGTTACAATAAGATTTGGTTTTATTTATTATTACGCAATTAGCATATAGTAAACGGATGTATGTATTTTATTCTGAGAGATCTCTTAACTGTAATAAATGCATGATGGTACATGTAACGTTTAACGTACGAGAACGTTTGCGTTGACATTTGATTAATTAATACTCTATTTAATTAATTACTTATTATGTAATAGTTAATATTATCGGTTTACAGAGCAAGGTCTAAATTGTCCTGGTATAAACGACACGGCACATTTAGGTGACAACCGGTAAAATTGTTCAAATACTATTTTTACTTTCTACTTTAGTAATTTTAACAATAAGTAATAATGACCATTACGTACGTTTATATGTATTTTAAAGGATGTGATGTAAATGTGATAATAGCTTCACAGTTTTTTTTGTCAGTTACAATTTTATATAAGCAGGAACAGACAAGCTGGATTTGACATTAATATTTTTTTGCCCTGCCTTAAAATGAACTCGGTTGTGGGGTGGCAGCAACAATTTTGCAATCCTGCATAATTACGATTGTTCCGCTATATTATCGCTATAATAAGAATGTTCAGTTCTTATATTATTTTGGCTTTATGTTCGATAACAACTTCTTTCGTATAAAATGATTATCAAAGGGACAACTTAAAGCATTATTTTTTTTTAGAAAAGCGTTGTATAAAAGACTCGACTTATATACTAGTACGCTGCGCAGTGACAATATGATAATATCCATAAAGCGAAGGAACAATCTAAGAGATAACAGACTTTACTCCATAATAATAATAGTATTCATTTTCGTTTCTCGTTTCACAATCTGAAACGAATCTTACGCAACAAATTGACTGTAAAACTACTATTTTAAACAAACCCAACCCATTTCCAAAAGTAAACCACGAAAATTATAACAACAATAACAATCCCGTAATTCTTTCAATAAACATAATTTGTATAATACTACGATTCTAGACAGTATATAACCAATTCAAACAAAAGTTTTGTTTTCTCCATTAAACCAAATATCACTTTAAAATGCAACAGTGCAGCGCAGGGTACAACTCAAGGACATCGGTAATATATATTATAATAATCATAATAATAGTCAATAATGAACAAAACAAAAAGTCTCTTGAATATTAAAAAACTGTCAACATATCAAACTGACATATTTTGCTACTTATTCCCTCTCAATTTGTTTGACACTATCTTACATGGTGAATCAAACACTTAATATGAAAACTACACACATTTTCTGACTGAATAATGTTTTTATTTGACAAAAAATCAAAAACTACCGTAATAATACAACATCTCCTCTGACACATCTCCCTCAATTAAAATATATTAAGGTAATCGCTAGAGACTAATATAAATGTGTTTTGTTCATTAATTATACACATCTACGTACTATACACATCGACATGTTATAATTGTTATATATCCGTTAAATTATTGTACATCATCTTTTTAAAATATTTTTTTCTAGATACTAAAACAGTAGTTAGGTCTTATGTAGAATATAATATTTTCATTTTTCTTATTATTTATTGGACGCCTAGAGAAATGTTACGTTACATCCAGTTTCTCAATTCTCATTGACATTGAGTCAATCTCCTGCCTGAAGTTCGCCTCCCCCTTGAGAACGTTGAGGAAACTGTTTCTTGGCGAAAGGGAAAGCGGTGACTCTACACTATTGCTACCGTTACAACTTCCGTCGCTGCTGTCGTCACAATGGAGTAACTGGAATCGAGTTGCTTTGGACTTATTAGGCGATTCTCTGAGATCTTCCAGTGACTTTGACCTTTGAGACAGAAGAGGAACTGGAAATTTTTCAGTCTTTCTGGTCTTATTCAGTGCGTCATAATAATCGGGAAGAGAGTGCTGCTGCTCCTGCAGAATTAATGGTAAGGTTGGCGAGGAGGTTGGACCTAGAATTCTATTCATTGGATTAATTAACAGCTGGGCTTCACGGCGTGACACGATATCCGGCTTATTTCTCCGATTTATGTCGTAGGGTAAGGAACGGCAAGACTTGAGTCTTACACGACGTTTGTTTCCTCCATACACCATCATCTTCTCCATGCCTAAGTTTTCTTTTAGTGGGAGGCTGTACCAGTCATCTTGAGAGTCTTCACTGAAAGTTCATAAAAACGGATTTAATAAATGGGAATTTTGGGATACCAGTAATAATGTTGCAATTTTAAAGGTTCTTATTTGCTTAAAACTCACCTGGACAGTTCCTTTTTTCTTCTCCAAGAGAAATCACACGAAGTTTGAGATCGGACCCCTCTCAAACGCATCTCATTTAAAAACTCCCTTCTGGCATTCGTTACAGTGCTCAACATTCCGAGTCTTTCCAAGGCTATATCTAACCCCTCCATAGCATTCCAAAATTGGCCGGTTTAAAGACGAGTTTTCTTCACACACCATCCAGTCCACTTACTACGGTTCCATACTTCTACTTCCAGGTGATGAAAAACACAACCAAACAGTCCTTTTATCACTTCCAAAACACTCGCCTTTTGTCAATCGTCTGTCCTCTGCTTCCACGGGCTCAGGTTAACGCACGCTTCGAACGATATATCGAGTTTGAATTGAATCACATTTACTTTCTAATTCTAAATTATTCCTCTAGTAATTAATTGCAGCTGGAAAAATCCTTTTCTGTTGAAGTGACTAGGCCTCGGAAAGTTTATTTACGATCAGTCAGACAAGCTGGAACTTTGAACTGCAATCTATAAAAATACAAAAATCAGAAAGACAGTTAAATTATCGTAAGCTTTTCATTTTTCTTTGTTTAAATACAACAAAAATCACTTCTCAAATTCTTAATTATAAGAACACGTACGAATTTTGTAGCAGGTTTAAAAACACTTTAAACTTTGAACAGATGTTCATTTATAGTTTTTATTTGCTTTGTGCATTTGAACTTGAACAACACAAAGTGACGGAAAATTGCACAACAAACATACCAAAGGTAAACAAAAGAAGCTGCTTTCTGCAATCTTTGCTTTGCTTCCTTTAGCTTTGTTCAGTATTGAGCGATTGAGCGACTGCTTGGTAAAACGAAATCAAAAAATGAATCAAATCCGTCCATGCGCTCGCTCGTACGTTGTTCAACTGAACCGGAGCGGAGACAAGCGAACCAGCAAATTATGTCAACATTGTTGTTATGTTGTTGTGAAGTTCTGACAAAGAAAATGTATTCGTAAGAGCCAGTAGTGTTTAGTGTGTAAAAGTGAAAAGTGCATTGTCCTTACTCTTTTCTGCTCAATAATTTTGCATACCAAGTAAATTATCATAATATATGCAAAACTACATAAAGAAAAAATTACACAAAGACTCAATTGAACCAACGCCCACGCATTTTCTCATCATTTGCATATTTTAAGGAAAATCAAGCGTCAAACCGCATCTATAATCAAACAATAAGATAAAATGCAAATTGCAAGTTGCCAAAGGATAATTTTTTGAGAATATTTTTCAATATAACAATGAAACCCTTTCAAGGTTAATAATTAATTAAGAATGTGGCGATAGACAATGATTATTGGCGGTGGCTATTGTGATTGATATGGATCAAGAGTCTTTAGACAATCGGACTGCAACAGCTCACTGAATGCAAGTTAATGCATCATAAAAGAGGAGGAAGGAAATGTCGTCAACATTCTTTCACATATAATTTTTAATTTTCTCTATATTTATTCTCAGATCTGTGTGAACAAGAGCTACCGCAGCAGACAGGATGACAGATAGTCATAATTAAGCTTATCAGATCTACAAATCAACAAATCGGATATAGAAAGATTTATTATATAAGGTAGTTCGCAAACAACTAAAGAAATTCGTTGAACTAAATCGGATGTATTTATAATTATGCTATGCCAAAATTCTATTACGGATTATTTTAAATCTTTCTATCGTTAGAATGACATGGCCCTTCTCATTTCTAATTTTACTAGGCTAGACTACCAATTTTGAAAGAGCGAAGAAACGTATGGACATTCGCCAATTAATGATCTATCGCTTGATGTCATTTTTGTATTTAACTTGGCTTCCATATTTACATTGTTTTGTTACACGATCGTTGTTAAAAACAAAAACAATGTCTCGTCTCAAGGTTATCTTTTTTACTGATGATGATGAAGTTGACCATCATTGCAAAAAATCTATTTTTTATCAGTTTATAGTTTATTTTGCGACGACGTTCCAAAGTGCAACATTTTCATTTGCATCGCTGATCAGTGATCAGAATCAATTTTTCATTTTGATTCACCACCATAATAGCTTACAAGACAATGTACCTATTTTCCTCCAAACAACAACTCCAATTCCAATGTTATGATCACAAGCAATGGAAAATGGAAACTTCTAGTTCTACTGGTAGTCGTAGGTCAATTTTTAGGAGGCAATAAAAAGTGAAATGAATGAAAATGAAAAAAATGCAGGATAAAATATATAGTGCAATTTTTCATTGCGGTTTTATCATCTCATATTAAGTAAATCTCACAGTAGATATTGAATAAATTGTTTTCTATCTACATTCTCTCTGCAACATTTTTTAAGTGAGAACTCGATAAATTCTAAAGAAATTGGCAAAATAAAAATAGCATAATAGCAATTGAAAATTTTATATTTTGGTTCCCTCTACTATCATTATTACGCAGCAGTAACTAGAGCCTAAACAAAGAGAGAAGGAGAGAAACAACGAAAGTTTTGCAAATATTTTGGCAAGCTTCTGAAAAATTATTATGAAAGCACAATAATAACTAAATAGAAAACAAGTTTTAAATTTTTCAACACGTGTGCGTTTATACCTAAGACAATGGAATAATTCTTGGGTATAATATTTTATGTGAAGATTTGAATCGATCTTATCCGAATCGTAATCATTATTACTATTATTATAACTACTTACTATTATGTTCATTGTGTTGAAAAATCAATTCGATTTTGTTAGCAAAATATTAATTTGGCAATTACAAGAAAAATTTGTTTTTAATGTAATTTAATCAAAACTGATTGCTCACAACAAATATTCAGCGCACGCCTACCATTCCTTTTAATTTAATTAATTAGTTACTTAAAGAAATTTGTAATATTTGCAAAAATCATTATAAACGCGTAATAATAATGAATAATTGATTATAGCTGTATGCACAGAACATTAATAAAAAGGTCAAATTTTAATTTTATGCCTCAACATATTGCATCTTGCAAACGCAACATAATATCAGAAATGAATGTATAGCTTGCTCAAACAAAAAATGCACCAGGATAAAAAATCTCAAATAAGGTCAAAGTCACCAAGCTCATTTCAATTCACCAATAAAACAAATTATATATTTTTAGCGCTTGACCAGTCAGCCTCGTTGCCGTGATGCCGTGCGTCTGGTGTTGTTTTGTGTTGTGTTTGGCGAGAGAAGAAATGAAACTTGATCTACCGTATCTGTATATTTACAGCGTTGCAGTAAGTAAGTACTATTTTTTAGGTATTGCATCTCTGTTCGGGGCTACAGTATTAATCACAGTTTAACAAGATAAGATGGTTATCTATGCTAAAAGAATAACGGTTAACAACAACAGAGTAATGGTATGTGTATATGTCTATATAGGCACTATTATGCACACTTGCCTCATTACCTCTCAATCTTCCGTAAACTGTGAACACAACTATGTAATTATAAAAAACCACAACGCAATTAACAATAAACTTGATCTACCGTATCTGTATATTTACAGCGTTGCAGTAAGTAAGTACTATTTTTTAGGTATTGCATCTCTGTTCGGAGCTACAGTATTAATCACAGTTCAAGATAGGCATAGGCATCAAGATAAGATGGTTATCTATGCTAAAAGAATAACGGTTTACAACAACAGAGTAATGGTATGTGTATATGTACTATTATGCATTGCCTCATTACCTCTCAATCTTCCGTAAACTGTGAACACAACTATGTAATTATAAAAAACCACAACGCAATTAACAATAGTCAGAGGAATTCATTGTTGCTGTACAGCAACATAGCTCATTTCATTTCTCATGTTGTCTCTCTCTTTCTTCTTTACCTTCGAACTTCATAGTCTATAGTTCCATTTTAGCAAAAAGATTTTTTTGCAATGTTTGCGTTTTTCCTTTGTTAACAATTTCAACATTCTTTCCTACTTGATCATCAACATCATCATCATTGTCATTTTGTTAACCTTGTCTTTTCTTAGTCTGGCCGTGCGATGGTCAGCAACAGCATTCAGCTCAGCATTATATTACCAAACAGGGAAAGATTTGTTTTGGATGACAAAAAAAATATTTATTATTATTTATTTATTTACTATACTATTGCATAGCCTAGGTAAGTAAGAATAAATATCCCTCATTATAATTTCCTATGCTGTTTATCTGTTTAACTATGGCTGCTGTTGCTGCTGCTGGTCTTGATTCTTAAAAGGAAAGAACACACACAAGACAAGATCCTTCGTACTGATTTTTTCAATTAGGATTGCTTTTGGCTTTAAAGCCAACATGCAACTTCACATTCACATCATCACACCACGTAATACTAATGATCATCATAATTATCTTTACCATCATCAACAAAACAGAAGCATCAACAACAAGGAACTAACTCTTTTTGCTCAAGTCTGGTTATTAATGATAATACGATAATAATACCTAATGATAATGGCATTCACGAAAGTAAAAATAAAATGATAGATAGATGTACTTGAATAGTCAACTAACTAAAACATTCTATCATATTTCAAGAATTTTTTTATAATAAGACACGTCACATGCAATAAGAGTGCGGTAGAGTAGTGCCAGACAGACGCAACATTTCCACGAAATTGTAACATTCTCTCCTTCTCTGTTCCAACAAGCAAACTTAAACAATTATTTCTACCTTATCCTATTCCACTTCACGTCTGGAAAAAAGTAAATATTATTTATTACAAACAAAACAACTCTTTTCCCAATAGAAAAAAAGTATTATGATGGCATGGCGGTAGTAGGAACGAAAGTTTAATGATTTATTAACGATTTGTTTGTAAATATGTGATGATAACAAAATAAAATCAAAAGTAGTGCAAAATTATTATTGTTATTTGTGTGGCAGTAGGAGGATTAACTTATTTTCTGCCAGTCATAAAAATTTCATCATCACATACAAAGTAGATAACTTTATGAACTATTTATGGATGATCTGCTCATTAAAAACTATTTAAGCTATCAATTTTTTATGTACTATATCTACATAATATTATTGATTATGATTATTGGGCAATGATGCGATACGATAGAAAATGAAAAGACTTACTTGACTTTTCCACTTTGCTTTTTATTTACTCACTCACACTCACATCAACAGAACGCTTGAAACAAGAACCAAATTTAACGCTGGGCTTTTCTGTTGTTTATTCGTTGAACTGAAGTTTTTTTCAAAGACGAGCAAAAGTAGGAGGAAGGAAAAGAGAAGTAAACAAACTGATCAAAGGATGTAAACAAAAACTTACTGACTGAATATATATAAAAAACCTATGCTTATGCTAGATATATTGAGCCATGAATATTTCTATTACTACTATTATCATTATGTCCAGGCGAAGAAAAAGAGTAATGCCTTCTTTTCCTTCTTAGAAGAACAAACACACACATTTTGGTTCACTTCTCATCATAACAAAGACAACTTTTTAACTGCGTACAATACATTTACTCTCCCGTCATTTTACTGTTGAGACAATCGACGATTATATTATGAGTACTGAGAAGAGACTACTCCACCTCTACAAAAAACAGTCAAAAAAGAGGCGAGTGAGTGAGACACGAAGAAGAAATATCCGTTTTCCAAAACAGAATGCTTGCTGGTTCTGCTGCTTGTTCGATGCTCCTACATGGAAGGAAGGGGTATTTATTCATGGCATGGTACGTGGCTTACTCATCCGTACTTACATACAGAATGATTCAAACTTCTCCGCACTGCAATATTGATATTCGGCTCTCCCCATTTTATTTTTATAGAGCTATGGTTTCAAAAATAGAAGAAAAAACGAGAAGACACAGACAGACAGACACAACTGCATAAACCTATCTGTTATTTTCTTTCCTTTACTAGCTTGGCTTTCCTCATTCTTTTTCTTCTTTCTTAAACTTCCATTTCATTTCTTATGTAAGTTAAGACAAGAATAGCAGTACTCAGTCAGCTCACATTTTGTACACAGACAGAGACTTCCCTGATAATAAAAACATTCTCACTCACTCAAATATTCCATTCCATTACTATTCCAGCAGTTTCTTTACAATCTAATCCTGTTTTTTCTACTAACTACAACAATGCTTCACAGACTGCAGAATTTGCAGACAAAATAGAAAAAAAAATACACAAAACAAGAAAATAAACTTACTTTACTCTGCCTGCACTACACTTTACTTTTATTTCAGTTGGTTAAGTAAGTAAAGTAAGACCAAGAAGAGAGAATAATGGAAACAATCGTTACTCGTTTCACGATTCGTTATAGAAGATCCTTTTCTATATTAACTATGCATATCCACACAAGTGAGCTAAAGAGGAGCGGAGAAGGAGATGCGATACAAATACTACGAACGAAACGATTATGAATTATTAGGAGAACAGCAAGCCACTAGCCACATCCAGTCATCATCAACAAAGGCAAGGGTAAGGGCAGTCACGGTCACAGTACAATGAGTAAAACAGAAAACATACGATAAAGAGAGAACGAGTAAAGTTGTGTGTGTATTAATGCTTTATTCTTCTTGGTATATATTTTCTATGCATAGTATTTTATCTTCTATCTTTATTATGGGCTATGCTATGCAATATTATATATTTTTTATTACAAGTTATTACGCGATTGTTTGTATCGTATCATTGTTGCGTGTAGTAAGTATTGAATACTCTACTACTACTACTTACTGCGTAGGTACTTTTTTGTATTTGGTGCAGTAGTGCTACGAGAGAAAAAATAGATGGGATTTTATTATTTTATCATATTTTCCTATTTATACGTTGTTTTTCATATGCTTGCCTGCCTCTGCCTTCCCGTTCCTATTCTAGAATTTTACTTTACTGAATGCTGAAAGCTCAAATGAAAACAAAGTTTTAGAGAAAGAGAAAACTGAAACGAAACTCTACTGTACTACGGCATTTACTTTTCCTTTTTCCATCATTCCATCTATCATGCCATGCCACAATAGCAACAGCAGCAACGGTTCCAAACTTAACGGAAAAGGCTTG
Source organism: Lepidocyrtus cf. sotoi NNG-2020 (assembly GCA_027744475.1). Lineage (NCBI taxonomy): Eukaryota > Metazoa > Arthropoda > Collembola > Entomobryomorpha > Entomobryidae > Lepidocyrtus > Lepidocyrtus cf. sotoi NNG-2020. Next base: position 12,150 of record JAHZNJ010000506.1, read on the forward strand.
AAACGACGATCGTATTAAACTTTATGTTTGTGTCGTGTGCTCCTCTTCTTCTGCTGTATTCCAGTCAAGTCCGTTCAATAAGAGAACTAAAAAGCAACTAAAGAACAAGTGGGTTCATGTTCGTTGTATTATTCAGCAGGAGGAAAAGCTCAGAGAATTTGGGAAAAAGAAAGTTTTCCATCAGCACGAAGAAAATCCAAAAGTAACAGTCAGGGTGATGGGAATAATATGACGATGCGATGTGAGATGGTGGCATGACTGACTGTTAAAATATTACGCTATGGTTGGTTAGTATGAGCATGGACAAAACAGAAGAACAACAACACAACAACGGTAAAAGGAAGGGAGTAAAACCAAAAGTAGTAAAAGCGATCGACTATTTCCATTTCCCATTCCGTCTAAACTAAACCGACCAACCAACCAAGCATAATTTCGGTTACAATGTTATATTCTGTATTTATACTACCTACATAATAAAGTAACGCTACACAACATGGGAAAGGTGCCACCGAGCCATTTCCTTTTCCACCACAACACTATTCCCTTCCAACAACAATATATTCCGACAAACTCCCTAAAAACTAGTTTTATTTAATATTGCTACACAGCACGGCTTCAGACAAAAGGAAGATTCATATCTTCCTCCTCGTTTCATGGAACGTGTGCTTTTAGGTATAGCGAAATTCTCTTTTGTAGAGTTTTTGGGTGGAACGCAGCAGAGAATGAAAGTTTGAAAAGGAAAAGGAAAAAAAACATCGTTTGTAACTAGAAATTGTAACAAAAAACGTAACGCGTAACTCTCTCGCGTGTGCTGCTTCACTGATACGGACTGGTTGGAACACTTGAACACTTTCTATTGGAAAGGGAAAGGGAGTTAAGTTTTTTAAGCACACTTCAATCTTCTTCTTAACGGAAATTTTCAGTTGATTATTTATTATTACTTGATAATATAGCTTAAGCGTAACCTAAAGCAGTCAGTAAAGTAAAAGGGGAGACTAACGAAGAATGGAAGGATGAAGGATGGAAGAATATGCATTCATATTTAACAGCAAACTTTCTTAGCTGAGAAAACGACGTGGTAAGTGTAATGTCTGTAGTAGTGGAAAGGAATGGAACCTTTACGACTATGACTATGATGACTATGACTATCCAAATGAATATTATTATTATTATGAGAAAATGCGACCCTGGCTCGGTTCGTTCGTTCAGACTTCAGACCACCGCACTACTTTTTCTATTATTATACGCCTCTGCTGTGCTGTACTCTGTAGGCTAGTAAAAAACGGAAATAAAATGTGTCCTTGGTCTATGGCTTTTCTTCTTCCATACATGCCTATATCTGCAAATTGCTTCCATAGCTGTTTCATAAAAACAGTTTTATAACATTAGCCTAACCTTTTTTTCTATCTTCTATCTAGTAATAAAAGATGAATTGGGGAAGAATTACTGAAAATGCTTGTTTAAGCTTCTTCGCTTTGCTCCATGCTCTTTTCCTTAATTTCAAACACAGCATTTTCATTTTCCCTTTTTATTTCCCATTTTTTGTAGATAGAGAGGTAAAGGTAGGTATTCTTTTTTCCCTTCCCGTTCACTGTGAGAACCAAAAACTGTATTTTGAATTGAATCGGATATTGCTATAAATTTATTATAGAGCTAGCTCATTTCATTTCAATATTTTTCTTCTTCTTTAGTTTATAAGTTCAGTTGGATTTTTATTTTTAGATTTTGAAAGAGCAAGAGAAAGAGAGAGAGAGGGTCTTTCCATAGTTCCTTTTCTTTCTTTCTTTCGTTCTTCCCAAACATGATTTGTTTTCCCCTTTTGGTTCAACTTCAACTAGCCTCGGCCTGTCAAGAAAATTGGAAGAGATGGAAACGAACGAAGTATATCTTAAAATATTGCACTCATTTGGTAGGAACTTTAGGTGAAGGTTCCTTTCTTCCAAACCCTTCCATCCTTTTTCTTATTATTCTTCTTCCTCCAAAAACTAATAATTTTCATGAGCAAAAACTTGTCAATATTATCGTGAAATATCGTTATATGACATTATCCTCTTTTACCAAACAAAAATTACAATACGGTTTCATGTCTCGTGTACTCTCCCGTTGTGTCCCTGTCCCATCAGTCCCGATCCCAATATTCCCAATGCTACCCTGACAAATATAAACATTGAATTTGAGAAAATGTTCCTTTTCCTTTCAATCCTCTTCGATATAAAAGGACAAGTGGAGTGGCTTAAGCTAGTTTTTGGTTCATCGAGCAGCAAGCTTACACTTACAACTTATGAGCTTAACTGGTAGTAGTAGACATTAGACATGTCTCATGTTAATATTTTGATGATGATGACAAGACAAGAAGTTTTCTGCTGCTCTTTTCCAATAATAAAAAAATAATAATAACAACAAAAAGTAACAACATAAAACTACTACTCAGCATTATTTCCTTTTCATCCTTTTTCTTTCCCAAAATAGCATTTTCTCGCCCGAAAACCGCTCGGAGCGGAAATGTGAAGGATGGGCCTAGCTAGGCCTTGGCTTTTCTTCTCCCATATAAAAGGTTTAGGTTATTTGATCTTTTTTACTTTACTTGCTTAGGGTTTTTTAAGGAAAAAATGTAATCTTATTTGTTGGGCATAAGGCATGAGACATACATGACATGGGTGCTTTTCCTTCTCTTGAGTGGATGAACTTTACACAACAACAATGCCATCTTTTTCTTCTTCTCTTCATATCCGAAACTCATGTCACGCCATGTGATTATCATTTCAGTTCAGTTAGTAGCTATTGAGTAAAATCAGTTTCTCTTGTTTTTCTTCTCTTCCTTCTTGAAAGTAACTTTTCTCGCTTATAGCTGTAACAACGTAACAAGAAACCAGTTAACCAGCAGGCTTCTCATGATCATCATCATTTCAGTTTCTTCGTCGTATCCTATCGTAACATAAACGCTGATTTGTTGGGAGGTTCAAATGGGATTGGGAAGAAGAGGAAAAGCGGAGCTCTGCTTGCTCGCTGGTTAAGTAAGAACAAAGGGAAACAAAGAAACCCTGAAGGGATTCTTAAAAGAAAATGTCCTCACTCTTTCTTTTCTCCTCACAAAATCCTGTTGCGAAGAAGAAGCAAATTACTTTTACAGGAAGAAGTGAAGAGTCAGTGAGTGTGGTGGAGTAATAAGCACTAAGCAGAGCGAGTGACGATGAAAACGACGTGACGATGATGATCATGATGATTATAGGAGAAAAAGGGAAAGATCAGGTTCAAGCACATCAGCTTTTCTCAATATTATTATTATTCTTATTTACTATTACGCTCAAGACCAGATTTACAACTCAATAGTATTATTATTGTTTACTGTTTACTGCCTTCTCCTTCTCCGCATCAGATTGATTGTTCGGAGGGGAAAAAGGCGAACGAGGCGAAGAAGAAGTAAATAAAAGTGAGCTTTGTTTTATAGGATGTTTTGTTGCTGTTTGTTGTAAAAGTTGTAGGATGCAATCGAGTCCCTCCCTACACATACCTATACCCAATGCTAATACTGAAGTTGAGTTAAAGTAAACTTGTTCGGTTTTATTGAAGAATGCAAAATGCAACGCTAGAAACAGAAACAGTAACTACAATTATGTTACTAAAATGCCGTAATAAACACATTATTTACTTTTTTATGATTATAGTTTCTATTTTTAAAGTAAACTTACCAAATGCGCTGCTGCTGTTGCTGTTATATTGTTGGAATACTTCAGTCTTCAGTCAAAGGAGAAGTTTTCTTCTTTTATCCAATTTCCAATCAATACCTAAATTGCATTGCATAAACGTGATTTAATATGCAAAATCCAACCAATAACTGGCAGCAGTAGAAAAAAATGAAAGTTTTAAGAAGTCTGCTGGCAGAAATAATCTTGCAAATCCAGTAATAAGTATTCCTAATTGGGAGGTATTAATCTGCTGTACCCGAGCTACTAGAGTGTAAGCTGGTTTTTATTGTTGGGAAGAAAGAATCTGTTTTTAAAAAAATTGGCTTTGCGTTCATAAAAAAGAAGAATGATGCTCAGCAGATCAATATCATATCACGTCCACAACAAGTCACTCTTAACTCTTTACAAACAACTGCTGCACACAACAAAGTAATATTCATCCGCTACTTAAAGTACGTAACAGCACAACAGGAAAGCTGTACTATACGATGGCAAATGGCAATATTATAACGAGAAAAAATGAATTCATGAAAGCACATCAGTCATATTATTACTTGCGGATTAATCGTACACTTCACGGACCATCATCATCAATATGAATAGTTATTCTTAGCGAAGAACATTGTGAAATGTGTATTCATGCTCTATCTTCAATCTTCATCCATCTTTCTCCCCAGTCATTTATCATAGTAAGTAATGCATAATACTAAAACTCGCCACCAACCACACACTTCTTCACTGTTTTTTCACTCCCTTCTTTTCTTTTCTAACAAAAAAATTTTTCAATATTTATTATGAATATCGTTATTATGAAATCACTTTTACTTTACTATTACTTTATGTTATGTAATTTTATAATCGATTTTTTTTAGTAAAAAATAAAGTTTTGCAAATTGCAACAAAATTCAAAATTCGCGAAAAAACGGTTTGATTTAGCAGAAGAGGAAGTTTAATACAGATTGGATTTTTGGATGAACTCACAATAAAGTATTTTTATTATTATTATTTATTTTCTATACACTTTTTATATGCTGTTTTACTCCCTAAAACCAAAACCATTCTACATAGTTCGTTTCGTATGTGTGTATGCCTTGGCTGCGGCTGCTGCTGGTGTATTTTTGTGTGTGTTCACTCCTCACAACGCTGCAAACAACTGTGAAGAAGTTTACGACTGTGTCTGCCTTTAATATTAGTACCTTAACTCCTTCCTTTTGCCATTGCCACTACCTAAAAATCTCCCAACTCCTAAAAGCATTCACATTCACTTCTCCTTCACGGAATAATCATCATCGCAAGTCGCAACGCACAAAACCATGCCAAATACACATCAGAATATTGCAGCAGCAGCACCAGCAGCGTTGGAAAATAAACAAACGCAAAAGCTTTTCAGCTTTACTTTAGCTTTGGATGAAACTACGACGAAGAAGGAGAAGGAGAAACACACTATAAGCATATAAACAGAAAAGGCTTGAAGCTTGTAAAACTGAAATCAAAATCAAGTGTGTGCTGTGGATATGTGGATGTGACGTGATAGGAGCATTGAGCAGAAGAGGAGCTCAAAAGACGAAGTTCACTTTCTTCCTTCCATTTCATTCCTCCGCAGAAAAGGGTAGACGAAAGACGGAGAAGAAGGAGAAGTAAGAAGAAAGGGAAAGACGAGTCAACTAAAAAAAAATCTGCTGCTGCTCGCAAAGTAAAATTGGATATGGTAGGATGGATGATATTATTATTATGAAGTTCTGCTGTTCAGATACGATATCAGGAGGAGGATAAGATGAGCGTTCGTTAAGTTTAATATTGCTTTTTACATTTTACAAAAGTTTTTGTTATAATATTATGGTCGGTTTGAAATCCGAGGAGGAGAATGAAATGAAAATTCAAGAGAATAAAGAAGGAAGAAGGGAGTGAAGAAGAAAAAGAAAAAGGAAAACATGTGTAAAAAGTTATTCCTGTGATGTCATTAGCTCACATTATAAGTTTATGAAGAACATTTCTCTCTCCCTTTCTTTCCTTTTTTGCCATTGCATTTTGCTTTGCATTATCATTTGTATTATGAAACAACAAAGCTTTCGCATAAAATTATCTTGTGATATACTTACTTACATAAGTACTTTGCTTACTTAACTTACTATTGCACGGTCCATGGCGTTTTCTCAACCATCATCAACCAACTTCATGCAGCCATTTAATTTTCTTTTCGCATGTAAATAAAAAGATGGTAAAGCACAACATCATCATCAACATCAGCTCAGCAGCAAACGAATCGGATGATGGACGGAACGGAATCAGAAAACAATGTATTACATGTAAGCAATGGGGGAAAATTAATGACATGGGTTTAGTTAATATTTCTCATGCAGAACCTGTGCTGTGGAGGATGGATAAGATAATTTGGCGTGGTACAGAAAAGTTACTAGATTGCATTGCATTTCACTGGGAAAATGAGAAATGAAGAGGAGAACGGAGAAGGTATGTTTCGATTTGAGGATAGAGATGATTATTATTGCAGTTACTTAAACTATGTGATACTGATTGATGTTGTTGTTACATCTACATCCTACAGAGGTAATAATATCCTGTTTGTTAGTAGAAGTAATTTACGATTTTAGCTTTAGCTTAGAAAATCTGCATCTTTGCAATTTAAGATTTTTGTGAAAACCATTTTCGGCGTGTGAATAATTATTTTTTACTAGCAATTTACGCTAATTTTGACCTTGTGTGAGAATTTAAGATCTTTGCATGCATTGAACACTACTTAATCTAAAAGAATGCGACAAATAACGCAACATTCTTGAATTCTGTTTTAACAGAGAAACACATTTGCCGCAGTACGGTAGCGCAAAACAAGACAAACCAACCAATCATCTAAATATAAATACCATATGCATTGTAATGTGGAGGTGGAAGATGGGAACTTTGATTTTGGATCAGTCACAAAAAAACCTTCTTTCTATTCCGCATTATTAGTCACGCTTGTGTTAGAAAAAAACATCTTTTATATTGATTGTTGACTTTTTCACAGACATTGAGCAAAAAATGAGTTACTCACAAAAGGAACCCCACCAAAGCTTTACCATTTTCTTTCTACGAACGAATGATTCTTTTTTTTCTTTTCTATAAATAGGTACTTTGCCAATGAAAGAAATCGGAATCAAAATAGTATCGTATCGTATCTGCAAGAAGAGGTTCATTTATGAAAAGCTTTAATAGATAGTTTATACGTACATATCTGCAGAGATATTTTATATTTTATATCGATTTCTTTTCGATATCAAAATTTGAATGCTGCTGCAGAGAAATTCCATTTTATTCCCATCGAATCTCTGTACCCATTACCCAAGATAAATATTTGATGCGATACGGCTCATATTTTTAATCCATTTTCCACCATACATAAAATATCAACAGCCGCACAACACAGCCGTTCCCTTTTCTTTCTTTCCTCCTTCTCCGTCATATTCTCGTCATAGATAAACCTGCGAATGCAAACACAAGCAAAAATGTAGCAATAATGAAGCATATGGGCAACACAGCAACAATGCAAGAGAGCTGAGGAGAGCGAAGAAATAAAAACGGACAAAATAAAAATGGAATGAGAAGCAGAGCGAACCAGAGACGAAGGGAAAGCCACCCCTCCTGACTAGTAACTGGTGACTAGTTTCGGGAAAATTACTGGTCATGCCATAGCCATCGCTTTTTGGTCTGCTGCCATCATCCTATTCGATTCTTAAATTGTTACATAATAATAATTTAAAATTATTGTTTCAACTGATTCGATATTAGGAAAAATTTTTGGATTGTTAAAACAAAATTGGCAACTTTGCTAAAAACTCTGCTTGTTAATAATATTATGACTTTTTTCCGATATCAAAAAGTATAACTAAAGTCAAAGTTTCGTTCTTGTTTTGTGTACTTATTGTTATATAACTTTTTGCAGTAGGTGATTTCTTGCAGATTATGCAGATAAATGATAATGATGATGATGAAACGTGTATATGTTTATTGGCCTATAAAAACTCCCCTTATTTGCAATCTTTCTCTCTCCACCACTCCACCACTCCACTTCACACTGCTGCTGTTTCAACTGCTATGATGTTAGAAATTCGCATGGATAATAATAAAATGTCACTCATCCTCAATTTGTACTTGGAAATGAAACTGCTGTTGCTGCTACAAAAGTCAAGTCATGAATGAAAGAGGAGAACAAGTAAAAAAGCAAATACCCATTATCATTGCATAAATTCATTTCATTACAATAAATAAATAGAATGGTTTCATTTCCATGATACTCAAGTTGATGGCGACTATGACAGACAAGTTTTTAGTACTTACTTTGCTTGCAAGAGCATTGAACGAACTCAAGGTAAAATTCAGTTCCAAAATGCGAATGGAAGTCAGATTAATGAAACCATATATAATAAAAATTAAATTACATTAAAATTGTTCACCTTTTATCCTGTCGCATTTTAAATAAATAATGAAATTGATTTAATGAAAAAACCTTTATGAATAATTAAAGAGGCTTTGACTATTAATTTACCCTGATAAGCGCCATCAGCCAGTTGACAATCTACTATCCTCGCACCCTAATAATTATACTATTTTGATTTACTGCGTTAAAATAAACATTCAAGTTCAGTTCGGAGAAATGTTTAAACGAACGCATTTTAGCTTAAAGCTGAAAACACGACTCTCAAAGCAAAATAATTAAATGGCAACAGGAGCAGGACTTTATTTAGAGAAGAGAATAATTCTTTCCCATATCCCAACTAAATGCAATCCATGTCGTCGTGTGATTATTGTTTCGTTTTCATTCGCACTTCGCAAACTTTTAAACTTTACATACCTGTTCTCCATGAAAAATAGATTCGTCCATTTTACAAAAAAAAACTTGGAAAGAAACCACCGACCAACCTTCAACTCACGGTTGTAACCTGTAATAAGGTGTAATACCAAGAAGACAAGAACTCTCTGCTTCTGCTTCTGAACTGCGTGGTTAAGACTAAACCATCACCCCACTCTGCAGCGAAAAAGCAATTTTCATCCTCATGGCTATTTTTTGCAATAAAGCAGTTTGCATATGTTTGTGAAGGTAAACAGCAAAATTTTATGATGACGGCGACGACGGCAGCAATGATGATGATCATGATGGTAATAACGAGCGCGAGCGTAGACGTCGTTTTTCTCTCCGCACTCAAATATTTCAGCAAAGTTTAAAACGCCCATGCGGTTCCATGGCTTTCATTAGGTACGTAACGTACGTAGCAGGTCGGTATTTTATACTTGGTTTAGCAGTATTGCCGCTGTGGCTTATTACTCGCTACAGATTTAAAGTTGTGATGAAAAAGTTTGGCTTTTAAAAAAATGCACCCTCCTCTCTTCACCTTAGCAGTCACAAGTGATTTGCAATAACCGTCGTAATCATCATCATCATCATCCTCATCTCAAAAGTTTTACAAAGTGAAGTTTAAATTTACGCTTTGTTTACAGAAATGGGAGCTGCTACTTCACAGTTGTATTATTTTTTCGCAGTAAAAGAGGTTTAAAGTCTAGCTGATTTTTGTAACTGTACGAATGAAAATAAAACAATGAACAAAGAAAAAAATACATTGACCTATTCCATAGAAAAAAAGAGAGACGACGGCTAAGGTACATGCGCTTGTATCAAAGTCTCCAAAAGGAAACATACTTTGAACAGGAAACGAGATTGAGATCATTTCATGGAATAAAAATAATAATTTGAATGAAACTCGCATAAAACGAAACGACAAAAGAGTGAGCATTAAGCTTTTTGGAGCAGCATTAGAAATTCATCACAGCACCGCACCAGCTTCAATTCAATACGAGATCAAAAACACCAGAGAAAAAATCCACCTGGTGTTTTATTTGCTTCTCCTCGATTTTCTCTCCCTCTCCCTTCTAAAACTTTTCCATTTTTAACCAAATACATATACAGCGGCAATATTACCACCGCTTTTAACCAAAAACCAAGCCCAAACTGCAAAAAACTATTATGTGGCATGAAGAAAAATATTCTGCAAACTTCAAAATACAAAATATTTTCCCCCTTTTATGATTACGATCATTTGTGATAATACATTTTTTGCACTTTTAAATTTTCAAAAATTTATTTCTCTCTCCAAAAACTTTTTTGGGTAAGAGAAGTTCATGAAACTTTTTTCTTTCTTTCTTCCTCTCTCACTCTAAACTGTCATGTCGTGACATGACAAGCTGGTTCTAACAAAGTTTTGAGAAAATGAACCTCACAGATTTCTTCTTACATAATAAAAGTTTTTTTTTATTTTCACCTCACTCATATTTTATCGTAGGTAAAAATGGAACCTTCTCTCTAATGTATTAGCAGGTAACTCACTTTTATTTTATCAACGTCTTATTTCTTCTTTACCCCTGAAGAAAAATATTATTACGAGGATCAAAGCAGCGAACGTGTTCAACAATCAAAACATTCAGATTTCAGATTCTCTTATTATTATTTTTATCCTCCCTTCTTTTTATTCCCTTCACTCAATCTCATTTCTTCCTTTCCGTAATAATCTCTTCTCTTCTCTCTATAACAAAAGGTTCTCCTTTGCATGACTTAATCCGTCCAAAATAAGGGGAAATCCACATTACCCTGAAGACTTGCAGATGCAGATAAAAAAGCTCAAGAAGAAGGAGAAGATGAGAGGATTCAAGAACTATCATTAGTTTCTTTGGTGGTATACCATCAAAAGCTTATATTTTTATTGTGGTGGCTCTTTCTAAATTATGACGGATGACGGTTCACATTTCTCTACCTTACGTCTTTACTCCATTAGCTGGAAGCGTCTACCCTTTCGTGCAAAAATGTTCTTTTTCTTCTTTTTACATGCTCACAAAACGAATCAT
>JAHZNJ010000507.1:0-29111 GCA_027744475.1 Lepidocyrtus cf. sotoi NNG-2020
AATTATGTACGTTTAACATGGATGTTCATCAGTTTAGCCTAATATTTCATCTTTATTTGTATAAATTGTTCTCCTCTTGGTTACATCTGAGAAACAAAATGAAATTTTTGTTGTCTTCACAAGTATTTTGTAAAAGACAAGTGAAAGGTGCTATTTACTCAATATTTGGGAGATTGGTAAAGCAACTTTCTCTATAAATTACTCTTAAGGGCTTTCATTCTTATGAAATCAATTTCATCTAGTCTCATTTTTAAATGAGCAGCTGCGCCATTACTGTGTCTCATTCAACTTAAGCAGGCAGGCTGGAGTGCTTTAATCCATTTATCTTTCAAATCTTTCTCTCGAGTTGTTTCTTTGCAAAGATGAAAGGGGTAATGGACAGAAGGGACTTTCTTTAACATAACACTAGCGCAAGTCATTAAGTTGTCTGTGCAATATGCAAAACACCTATCAGCTACCTACTCACCATTGAAAAAATATACATATATATCAGCTAATTGTATTGTGGAAATAATATTATATCTATACGATGACTAATAATACGTCGAAAGGAAAAGTTCAAGATATAATAATATGCACATACTTTGCTATTGTGTGAGGAGACAGTTAATAACACCGAAAGTAGCAAAATAAACTGATACATTAGAAAGGCCGAAATATAGAAATGTCTAATATCAATAACAGAACTGATGAAGAAACCTTTTAAATGTCCTTCCTGCAATACCATTTTACCAGTAATTTATCAAAACAAAGAACTGATTTGCACGTATTTTTCTAATAATCCTAAAAAGCTAGTACTTATAAGAGAGATATATGACCCATATGCATGCGACTTCCTTTTCTATTAAGGTACTTGGAATTTAGTTGCTTTTAATCTTACTAAAACTCCTGAGCAATGCTGGTGTATGTTTTACTTGAAAAATTAATCTTATCTTGTTGAAAAGCAAATAGAAAATTCCAATAAAATTAAATTAAAAGGTCACATTAACGTATTTTTTAGATTAGGTATGTATCTAATTATCAGTTAGCTGGGCACTATCAATAATGAATTAATTAAATTAACCGATCCTTCCTTTCACGAAACATTGTATCGACTGCATTTTATAGTTTACAGTTTTTGCAAAGAAAATCTGCCAAAGAACTAAGAGCCAGGGCGAGTCTGTCAAAAACTTATTTACCTGAGCTCTTGGATAAATATGGTTTGGCATTGGTTGCTTTGGACTGCCGTCCGATTACATTAGTAGTTTTGAAATTTTTGTTGTGGGCCATTGTTTTTCATAGGACAAACACAAAGACCGAGTACGTTTGGTTTCCTTACAATAGTGGAAGAAAAAAGAGCGCACCTACGTATTCCTGCTATACTTTAGATTTATCTTTGTTGCTAAGATGTAAGATGTTAATGATTTAATATTCTAATCGCTTTTATGTAAAACATTATTTAATCAATTAATTGCATTCACTGCAATTGTCAAAGGAAATAAAACGTATCACTCTATAAATTAAATTATTGTAGCGAAACTTATAAAATAAATATATTATAATAATCGTTCTCTTACCCTTGAACAATGGGAGGGGCACAAGATCTGCTTCGTTTGCTTGATGGTATCTTGATGACCCTTGAGACTTTTTCTGTTTCTTCTTTAAAGATCGTTTAGCAAAGGGATCTATTCGATCCACGAATGTGTTACTTGCTGTAGTCGCCATTGTAGTACTACCACTAGTATCACTTGTTCCACGACTTCCGCCACGAGATGATTGAATTTGGTCTGTCAACTCCTTCCCAACCTCATCACCTTCAGCGTCTAATTAACAACAAAAAGAAATTATTATGTGAATCCTTTTCAGTTGAAAAGAATAGTTTAGTTAGAAAGCAAGAAATACACAGTCACACAACAATATTATACCAACAACTTGTTACTATCGACAGACAGATGTAAGCAATTACTTTCCATTTTCCACAATTCACGACAGAAATATTGCAAAATCGGATAAATAAATACAGACAGAATAAATATTAAGCAGCATAAATAGGGCAACTTTGGTTAGGAAGCATTATGATCTTGAATTGCAAATCTTTTTCTACATATCTACGTCAAGTTTCCAAACTATTATAAACTATAAACCACGTCGAAGTTATCGACAAAGTTTTAAAAAATCTGGAATTTCTTTGTTGGTCTTCGTTCACAGTTCACATTTTGCATGATTAGATAAATACGAGAGCAAAGATAGATGTATGTAACAAATAGCTAGTGGAACACAAGCCGAACTATAACACCATCAATTCAACTTCTTTTCTGTTAAAATGCACGCTTTAAGATATTCACAAAAACTAATCAGAAATAAACAATATAATTTTTCAGAGAAATTGATGGTTAGTTGGTTTAAAGGCTGAAGGCACACAGCAATTCACCGATTAAAAATTATAAATAAAAGCAATACGAAAATTAAATAAAAATAAACAAGAGTGCAAAAATAAAAATAAAGTCCACCAACCCTCCATACTTCCGGTTTTCATTCCAAATTAAAATCTCAGTTAGTAATCAGGGTACTGTAGTGTAGAAGTTGCGGGAATTTTTTCCGAGCCTTCCAAAGGCGGTTAAAGTTTTCAACTGGAGAGTACACTGATTTTAATTTGTTCTAAAACCATATAGATTAAGTTGTGTTGGCGGTGGGATTTTACTGTAGTAATGAGTGAGGTCAGGTCGCTTTAGGGTGTGATAAAATAATTAGACTTCGAAAGCGGAGGGTATGTCACAAATCACAGTCTGTCACGTGCGAGTACAATTTAACTGCAAAATGCAGCAAGATAATACAAAAAATAATTATTATTTATTACTATATTACGAATTCGTTTAAAAATTAAATAAATATTGATTGGCGTGCACAAAGAAAAGTGCAAAAATCATTTTAGAAGTGTACTTTAAGACTAGCAAAAATTATTAAACTAATTTAATTTTAATTTACTAAACTATTTAAGCTCTTTTTTACTATCGCTGACGTTGACAAGTTTTACATTTACGGTAGTTGTGAAATGCAAAATAAAGGTTTCGCTTAAAAAAAGTCAAATATAACACAGCGTAAAGTTTGTTGCTTTATAGCGGGTATTAATTAATAATTAATAAACAAAAATTAGTTCGTAAATCAGATTAATTTTTAAATATTTAAATTGCTAAACTGACAACGGACTGAACTAAACATTAACTTAACTGCTGAAATTAAATGAAGTATACAGAAAAGGTAAACTCGAAAAAATAAAAACAATGTAATTTTTAATATTTGCGATATGCACACATGGACTTTTCTTTGGATGTTAAAAATCTACTAATCTACTTTCAGTACGAAGTTATATGATTGAAAACAAATTCTCCAAGTACTTACTCAATTTCAAATCCCGACAATTCTCCCCGGGTAGCAGTAATTTTGCAAGGAATCTAAACTTTAATGAACTTTCAGTACGAAGTTATATGATTGAAAACAAATTCTCCAAGTACTTACTCAATTTCAAATCCCGACAATTCTCCCCGGGTAGCAGTAATTTTGCAAGGAATCTAAGCTTTAATGACTGAAGGTGGCAATAATTATGTCACTCTTTCCCAAACACGTACTATCTTGTTGACACCACTGAATAGATCAGTCTTTACAACTTTACACGCACCACCTTGAGCAACAATAGTTCAGGTAATTATACAATTCAATCCGTGGGCTCCGAAAAGTTGACAATTCATACAAAAATATCACTTGCCTCCCAAAAACCACCACGTCACTTTTCACTAATTATTGTTATTCACTAAACGAAGTGTTCCAAAAGGATAAGTACGTTATTGCTTGGAAGGTTTTCCACCTAAGTTTTATTCCAAATGTTTTGTATGGAGACAGGAGTATTCGTATTCGTTCGGGACGTGTCACCTGTGCGATGATTGAAGACGATTCGGGATTTCTGAAGGTGGGGATGGTAAAATCATCTGTCCAGATTAAATCACTTAAAACAGAAAACAACGATTCCGTCAATTAAAAACATTTTTTATAAATACTATTAAATATTCCATCAAAGTTTACGGGACGACGTAAGCAATCATAGCTTAAAAAATTAAATTAATTAAGCAATAATAAACTAAACTAAATTAGGCTAGAACTTAAAGTCATGTAAATTGATTCATATTTACTTCTTTTCTTACCTTTCGTAAGCAGTTGAGTATTATGTACTAGAAAGCGAAAGTGTCGTCGACCATCTGAATAATTAATTTAATGGAAGTGAGAAAGCACGCCTCCAGTCCTTCCTGAATTAATCACCTTCAAAAGCATCCGCCTAGAACCAGTTCAGTTGCATACACACACACGATCAGTAAAATGGTGACGCTTCTGCAAGATAAATACAAAATACAAAGTGTTGAAGGGATATTAAATAAAATGAATGAAACTTCAATTACAATTACACATTACGTAATCGACAAACACAAATAAACACTCATTCCAACAATTTAAAATCAAAAATTTCAGTTAGTCGATGCATGGCAGATGGCACAACAAAAGTCGTGAATGATTTTGGTGAATAGACTTTTCTTTTCAGGGCCTCTTTTTGACAAATCGGAAAATTGAAAATTGAAACAAAAACAAAAAATTCTTCGACCAGCAACTGAAAACGAAACGACCGACGAGCAGATTTTTTTATCATAAGTTGTAGTGACAAAAAAAGTGAAAATCATAATTTGCTGATCCCCTCCTAAATTTATACTAATCTCAATCACAATTCACCAGTTTTCGCAGTAAAATCTCTTTACCTCTTCAAGTTATTTTCCCTCTTTCTCCTTTGGATTTTGGAAAAAGTATTAAATTATAGAATTGCAAATTGCAACTTAAACACATACACAAAGTACAAAATATAAATAATATATAAATTATAATAAGTACTAATTTATTTTATTAAATTTGCATAAATATTGCATAATATTTGGAAAAACACCACGCAATAGGATTCTTGTGATTCGATGTAGTTTTAATTTACATAATTATAACTTCTTTCTAGCACGCACCTATCGGAATCGGATCAAAAAACAGCTGCAGAGCAAAGCAAAGTTTTTCAACTTGGCGCATTTGCTCATCATGTCACCTGCACAATAGCACGAGCAAAAGTGAGCAACTTTCTACGCAAAAATGCAACAAAGTAAAATGTTTTGATCAACAAAAAAAGTGCGTAGCGTTTGTTCGGTCGAAGTATAGTAGTAACGCTGCACAACACGAAAAATCAATCGTACAGAACATTTATGCAAATTAATTATCGCAACACCGCCATTCTCCAACCATACTAGCCGGTACCGTACGATATCAAAACACAATATTAATTCTAAAAAAATTCTCTTGATTAAAACGAATTTATGCAAATTAAGAAGGGGTTGCTTTGCTTACTATTTACAAACACAGAAGAACTGGCCAAATGACAAATGACTAGATGTTCTGCTTTCAATCTTGTTTATAGTGGTGGGGGTTTAGTTTTTAATTTTATAATAATTTTGGACGAGACTACAGATAATCTAACGTGGTAACGAGTTACTATTTTCCTTACTATGTATAGGACGTCGGATAGTCGGATCACAGTCCCGGGATCTCATCGTCATCATATCATAAATTAAGATCTAAAAGTAGGTAAGTTAGTTTTTTCCAAGTATCTTCTTGGACCAACCTTCCAAAACAACCAAAATAATATAATCTTTCCATATCTGCTCCTAATTTCTCCCTTTTACGTTTTACCGATTATCTTTCAAGTTTATCTTCATTCTCATTATAAAAACGGTTTGATGTCATATTAATAAAAAATATGACGTATGGATATTGTACTATACGGGATAATTAATGCGCAGTGACATTATTGTAGACGAGAAAGACACAGTAGACGGACGACTTATCTTACAACATCAATGATCAACCAACAACCACATCATTGCCATCGTCTTCCTTCTTCTCCGCCCACGCAGAAGACACAGAACTGGTCATTTTATTAATAGCATTTTTCATAAATTACGATGATACTATATTGTACGTTGTACAAAACGTACAATCACATCCGAGGGGAAAGAAAAAACTAACCTACGGCAGGCATCGCATCGTCTAACAACGCACACGCACCAAAATTTTGCTCATTTAAAAAATTTTCCTTTTGTTTCGTTAAATTCTTCGATGTGGTGGTCCATGTTTAACCTGTGATGCGGCATAAAATACGATCTATCATCATCACATACTATGTCGTGATGCTATCATTAAATTGCGTTGTTAATTTAAAGTTATCTATTACCTATGTATTTTGGAAGATGGTTATAATGCTACTACTACACAGAAAGAAAATTGTGAATCTATTGTTGGCGTTAAAACGCAAATTAAAACTACTCAATTTAACCAATTAAGAATAAAAGTCCCCCGACTTTCCAACCACTTTAAAGCTAGACCAAACTCAGAATCCGACAAAGATGCTTTCATCGAAAAATATTTCTTTACTTCTATTACTAACTACTTTTCTAAAAAAAATAATTATTGCGTTTGCTGCACAGCCACCTGCATTTTTGTTAGTAAGCAATAAGATTGCTTGCACCAATTTTTGCAATCGATTAAGACGCACTGTGCATAAATTATAATGCTTACAGCATCAGCGTTAAAACAATCTAAATTCTGCTGAGCTGAAGCAATAATATTCTCTTTTTGGCCCCTAAAGCTTCTTCTTGACCATCAAAATTAGCAATTTGATCTTAAGATCTTTCTTGTTGCAAAAATGAATTAAATATGTCTGAAGAGAGAAAAAGGTGTGTATTTTGCCTCATTAATACTTTAAGATAAGTTGAATAGTAATTACAACACGAATAAATGCAAAACATTAATTACATTATTATAATCAAAAGACTAACTAACTTCCAACTACATCAACATAAACGTGTGCAACCAAGAATGTTTCATTTTATACTTGCCCTACGTGCAGCCAAACAAACTCCAAAACGTTCTTCCTATTTGCTACCTCTACATCATTTTAATCTAGGTATATTACATTACATTAGTTGGTAGTTGGGTAATTCATGGAATTGGAGTTAGCTATTTAAAGATATTTTAATACTACTTAATTCTCATTTTATTATCATTCTCTTCGCAGACGAAACTCGCTAGACTTCTCCACTCCACTCTCCATTATACTCGCTTTAGTCGTTCTTCTCTTTTTCGTCTTATAGACGCACATAAACAAAAACAATCCAAGCGAGAAAAATACTACGCGAGAAGTTCGCAAAATGCAACCCAGTCAATCCATTTCTGTTGCGAAGAATTTTTTTTATATTGATACATATTGATGCTGATGATAAGGATTATAATGGTGGGTGCCTACTGATACTACCAACAACATCATCATAATATGTATCTATCACCACTGCTTACTTACTTAAACTTTGCTAGCAAAATTACCTACTTTGCAATTTGCAATAATAAAAAAATAATACAGCCACCGCGCACCGTGTGTGTGAACCAGCCACCATCATATCAGCAGCACAACAAACAGCGAGACACACACCATATATAATAAATTTTTTTATGTGTAAACCTCCTCCTCACACTCGTTTTCTTAACAACATTAACACGCTCACTTTACTTTCGGTTAGTTAACTTTTCCTTATTTATAATGTGCACTAATATATCACGAAACTCAAACTACTGTATGAAAGCGAAAAGCGAATAGGGAAAAATTGCATTAATAATCACAAGAATTCATGATGATGAAGCGATGGTGTGGTGGTGGTTAGTAATTTAGCCGACGCATATATAAACACACCACCACCGCACCATAACTATCGCCATAATAATAATTGTGGGCAGAGGAGAGAAGGATGATGATATTGGTAAATGGTAAGTGAAAGAGTATTGTTAAGTCATACATGAAATAATAACAATAAACGGTACATATAAACATAAACTGCTTTAAAAAATATTATTATTTTCTGAAACTGTCTTTTCCGACAAATGGCCAACAATCAGTATAAAGCTTAAATGCGCAAATGTATGTAACTACTACAAAGTTAAGTTTAAGAGCTTTCAGAGAATGATAATTTTTGTCGATGCCTACAGGATGAAACTAAAAGGAAGATAATATAGATCTTTAAAAGGTACTAAACAATACTTTAAACAAGAGTACAAGCTGGCACTGACTGCTGCGGTCATCCATCCCTTTCAAATGTGTTAAAAAAAGTTATATATAATGTAACTATGATATACTCATAAGTAACTAGGTTTTTTACGCACATACACACTTAAGTATAAAAAACCTATTGAATTGGATACCGACTGACCGTCGCGCATCGACCGACCGACCGACAACAATATTTGGAATGAATGTATGGACGAGTTCAACTTAACTATTTACACTGTTCTTTACTATACATAAATACAATATTTACCTTTTTAATATGATATTGTTTTTAAGATAGGATTATCCTTGTTTCATTTTTGTGTGGTGGACACTTTTAAAATGAAAAAAAGAGATAAAGAATTAAAAAAATGCGGATGTGATGATGATACGAAATTGCTTGAAAAATGTTGATGAGGTGAAAGTTCCTTTTTTCTTGCGCTTTCAATTGCATTCATCAAAAATCAAAAACTATTTTGTCACAAAACTCACCACAATTAACATTCATTTATGATCACGATGCGATGATGATAATTGAATCCGCCAGTAAAAACTGTTTTTTTTTTCAGAAAACAGCAATTAATTATTCCAAGTAGTCAGTAGTCTTCAAGGTAATTGGCATCCTATGCATTTTTTCCGCTAAAAATAATTTTGCACATTTTACGCAACTCTCTTTTTTGATTGAGTCCAAATATCCAAGGATTTTCAAGGAATTCCTTTCCCTTCTTTACTTTAACTTTTTTACTTTTTATGTATATTCCGTCTTAACTTCTTAACCACCATTATATTATTTTCTTTCTCCAACAGCACTGTTAAACTTTTTCATGTAGCAGTCATTTTGAATGTCTTTTATTGATAAATTGCGATTTGCAATTTAAGCCAATAATGATATATTTTTTTATACTGTACATAATAGCAAGAGAAAAGGCGAATTTTTTTTCTTTTTTCGCTGTTGTTCCTTCGAATAAGGTTGATGATGATGATGTTTCTTGCTAAATGAGTATAAATTATGTGTTCCTGATTTTTTTATTCCTTTTCTTATAAAATAATATTATTTTACCACCAAGAACAGTACTAGATTTTCTACAACTTTTACACTTATTTTATTCTCTTCGTCTCCCTCTCTCCATTTTCTTTTAAATGTACACATCCACAAAACAGCAGCACTTCATCATCATCTCATATCATATTATTATTACCAACCACACATATTTTTATTATTATATTACATTATTCCTTCAAGCAATAATAATAATATCTATAATCGAGCGAGAGAGAGATGGAGAAATTGGAGTCTCCGTTTTTTTAAAAAATGTAGTAAGTAAGTTGAGAGATAAAAGTGGGTATAGAGAAAAGGATACGACAACAACAACGATACTCTCTCGCTTTTTTCTGTAGATTATTCAAGATTAGTTATATTTAGTGGTGGTGGTGGTTACTCCGTTTGCTTAAAAAACTTTTCTTCTTTCCCAGCTTTACTTACTATAGCATTTATTACCAGAAGAGAGTGTGGTGGTGGTGCTAGATGGAAATGTTGTTGTTGATGATGATGTTGATGATGACGATGATCTTAATATTATTACCACTCGTTTTGTCTGTTAGTTGGATAGTTGGATCTCCTCTCTTCTACTTCTCTTCGCCTTTACTTTACTTCTTTTCTTGCATATTACGTTAAACGGAGAGTCACATTCACATCACACAATCACACTACAACAACACAAAAAACATTTTATACATGCATTAGTAAGTACTTTTACGTATGTATGGATGTGGACGTAATACGTAGAGTCTTCCTTCGACTTTTTTTATCTTCTTCTTCTTCTAGATTCTTTTCTCTCTTCTCCTCTATTACTCCTTCTGCTTCTTTCTCTTTGCGTTTGGGACACCACTACTATTGTACCACCACCGTGGCATATACAGTCATTTCCAAATATCCTCGTATTCCTATATTATTTCTCTTCTAGAATAATGCATAAATGATCATCACCATCATCAACAGAGAGTAAAAGAGCATATCCTGTACCACCAACAGCAATCTATCCTCCTCTAACCTACATATTATATTATTTTACACATCCCTGTACATACAAAAAGGCACCTACACACAGAATAAAAAAAGTATTTTATATCCACATCATTCCATCCACACTCAAAATCAGTCTCTCGCAGTTTTCGTTCAGTATGTAAGTTTCATTAAAAAATATAAGTAGAGTGGATTGGATTGAGTTTTGCCAGCAGTATTTATTTGCAAGCGACGGACGGACGACGGGATCGGATGTGATGGGATGGGATACAAGAGCTATGTGTGTGGCTAGAGTTGTGTAAAGTATGTATGAGGAATATGAGAATGAGGAACGTGAGTCTACATAATACTCACACAGTATAAATCCATCCAATCGAATCCTTTTTATGCAACAAAATGAACGTGGTATACTGATACTAAAAAGTGTGAGAGAGAGAGAGATCCTCGCTTTTTTATTAGTTGAACATAGACAGAGAGCGAGCGACATGTACTCTGTGTGTGGTGTAGTAAAACTTGCTAGGTAAAGTAAAAAGTTACCAACAAAATGTACATGAAATGTTGGTTGCATCATCATCGTCGTCATTCGTCCTGTAGACTTTTGCAAGCTCCATCTCCCTTAAATAATACGGATAGGCAAAGCGAGGAAATGATATTGATGATGATGATAAAAGTCAGAAGTACACAGACATAGAAAGGAGAGAGACGAAGACGAGAGAGTATTGTGTATGTGTACATTTAATACATAATGCAAGGAGATTGCCTACGTAAGTAAACTTTAGAATGAGAGAGAACAAACTAGTAACCAAAAAAAGCAAGGCTGAATGAAAATTTATTCTCTCAGAGCTCTCCACATGAACGAGAGGGTTTGCTTTGCTTTGCAAATGGAATGGAAGATGTGGATTTACTTACGGATATGGACGGAAAAGGATTGAAAAGATAGGCCCATTTCAGGGTTTAACTAAAAAAGAAGTAAAAGAGTAAAAAGAGAATACTATTATATATTTTACTTTTACTTTGGTTGTGGTAATGTAGTAGTAGTAACTCTGACTCGTTGGAGGAGGAGGAGGTGGGTACAAAAAGCAACATAATACCATCATCACATTTTAAAACAATATCGTTTTACATGGAAAGAGAAATATGGAACCAAGAGACAGAACAACTTTTCTGCTTTTACAAATACGAGACAAAAAAGCTAGAGAGAGTTTTCTATACACAAGTTAAGTCAATACCATGAAGACTTGCATACTTACACATGAAAAACCCCGACTTCGGATAAAATGTGGTGGATTGTTAGTAGGTGGTGGTTTCTCTCTCATTCTCTCTCTTTACTCTTTACCTGTAGTAGAATAGTAATAGTAGCCTCTCAATACTATCACGGGATTGTCGTCATCATATGAAGAAAAATGCAGTTTTTCCATTTTATGTATGTACTCTATTCACTCCGTCCAGACCTGCTGTTTTACAGTGAAGAAGGCGAATCACGTACGACGAGACGATACTTCTGCTGCTCATGGTGGTGTTGCCGATACGGATGATGATAATAATGATACCGATCCCAAATCAGTTTTCTTTCAGCTCTGAACCGAAAAGGAAAATTCGGCTCTGCTTTCAGGCTTGACTTTCTTTCTTTTTCTCTGAGCTGTGCAAAAAGAAGAATTGAAAATGAGAGATGATGTTTTTCTAAACAGACTTCGTAGTAGTAAAGTAAACCCATGTTACTACATTTACTACAGCTTTTTAGAACTCTCTCTTGCTCCATCGCATCGCTCTTTAGAAAACCTTTTCATTCCGTGCTCCATCCGTCCACAAAATTTATGTATGCTTTACTCGCACATTTAGTAAGTTTTTTCTCTATGATGATATCCTATCTAAAATCTGAACCTGCTGCTGGTGGTGCTACTTAATACCTTAAAGAGAGGAGCTTTTATCAGATAAAAAAGGCAGAGTAAAAGAGCAAACTGGTGTGCGGTGTGGTATGTATGGCTATGCAATAATAACGCAACGATGCATGGATACAGAACAGGCGTAAAAGGTAGTAATAAAGTGTGTTTATGCTTTGTTGGACAAGTTGTTGTTGATGGTTGTGTGGTGGTGGTGGATGTTGATATGCTCCTGTGAATAGGGATAAATGTTTAAGATGTGGGAAGGGAAGTGGGAAATAAGCGGGCACCTTATTATTCTCCCTTCTCTTTTCTTTTTCTATTCTCTTTCTTAAAACGTTATGCAATAATAATAATGGCATAGCATTTGGGAGGTGGACGACGGACGTACGTGGATGCTCATCTAGTAGAACTTCCGTTTCTCTTCTCGCTCTTTCTTTGTTTCTTAGCTTTACTTTAGTAATAGAAATGAATGATGCAGGAGGAGTTTATACTTTTGGGATATAAAGTAAAATAATCTTATACATTTTTAGTATAATGAATAGATGTATGAACGGTGAAGGTCTTGGGCTCGCTTTTGGGATGGTTGCTCTTGGTCATCCCTCCTGGAACTCCTGATCTTGATAAAACGAACGATAATGGAGATTAAATACATGTGGAGATATTTATTATATGCTAACACGTAGTAGTAAGAAGAAAAGAAATGCTAAGCTGGTGGAAAAAAGGAAAAAGAGAAAAGAAATAAAGAAAATACGTAAATTATTCTGTAATTGACCTTGACTGTTCCAGTGAATAAGATTTCATGCTTTATAACATCAAACTTGCAGAAATGTTTGTACTAATCTAATCTGGGCCATTTGTAATCATCAAATTTAAATTAATATTGTAAAAAAACATCTTGCATAAAAATAAAAGTCTTTCAGAAAATTGGTAGATACGCGAGAAAATTATTTTGCATAAAGATTGAATGCAATCTGTCAATAAAAGTCGTTGGGGTAGCTCTTATTTTAGGCAATATACCCGGATGTTTATTTCACGCTTTTATCGACTAGAATTTTGCTGAAACAGGGTCAATTTTGCTAATTGAAAACAAAAAATGAATCATTATTAAGTGACGATGAGCAAGCGATGTTTTGATAAAAGATTGGTATCTAATATCACAACTCTTACGTGTACATCTTTGTAATATTGATATTATCCAGTTTAAAAAAATAATTGACCAACGCTTCGTTTTACGCTTTAATTTTCATGCAAAATAATGGAATTCGCAGTATTTAGGAATGAAATCAAGCATCATTTATGTATATACCAAAAAAAATAAGAAAGCAGTTAATTGTACCAGTTAAGTGTAAGCAGAAAAATAAAACGTTTCATCTGCATATATAATGTTTAAGCTAATTATTACATTAATGTTTGTCAAAGATCATGATATTTCAATTTCTTCATGAACAAAGGGCATAACATTTTTATGATAACCGAATAACAATAAAATGATAAACTGTTATCGTACTTTATCTTTAATAAATATCAATTCTAAACATGGGCTTGGTTGGATGAATTAGCCATTTAAATCAATTGTTCATTCACCCATCTAACTGACTAGACAGTGGCGAGACTGTATTTGAAAAAAAAATCTTTAAACTTTCCTTTTTTTTATTTTTAAAAATGATTTTTGTCGCGTTAATTTTTATTGCGTGTGTAGCAGGTACATTAGGTGCAAAGATCGACCCTGCTTTTGAGACGGATTTGGAATCTAACAATTTAGCAAATATTATCGTTACTTTTAGTGCTGGAAACAGCCAAATTGTAAATTCCATTGAAAGCAAATCATTTCCATCTCGCACGGCAAGAATAGAATCGCTTGTCCAGTCTTTGCAACAGAATGCAATTTCTTCACAACAACACGTTCAACGCTTCTTGGAAGGGAAGTCTACTAATTATAGAAGCTTTTGGGTTTCCAACCAACTTTACATAATGAATGCAAACAAGGATATAGTAGATGCCTTAGCTTCATTTGCGGAAATTGAAGAAATTCACAGAGAAATTCATATTCCAATGCATAGACCAAAAACTGAACAGAAAGAGGGAGAAAGCTACCCAACTAAACAGAATTCTATGAACAACAACGTGGAATGGAATATTGCAAAATTGGATGCTGTAGAAGCTTGGAAAATTACTACTGGAGCTGGTGTAGTTGTTGGTACATATCTTTTTTTAAAAAATAATAAAATTGTAATCGGAAAAGAAAACATTATCTACTCATTGATTGGTGTAACCATTTCAGCGAATATTGATACTGGAGTCAGACCATCGCACGAAACTCTTCGACATAATTTTCGTGGAGTGGATTATGGATGGTAAAAAAACAGTCAGCAATTTAAAATTAATACATAAATGAAAACTATTAGAAAGCTTAATTAATTATAATTCCGCTTATACTCATATTAATACGAGGTATAACCCATACGAACGCACTGAAATTCCGTTTGATGATGTAAGCTAAAAAAAAGTTCTTTCGCAACTTTCTTTTAATTTCGCAACGAAATTAAAGAAAATTTAAGTAAACACACCATTAGTACCTAACCAAAGCTGTGTGGTTGCATTTAATAAGGATGGACATGGAACTCATATAATGGGAACTATTGCTGGAAGCATGGGAATAGGTGTAGCTCCAAACGCAACTTGGATAAATTGCAGAGGCTGTAACATTACAACGTGCACTGAAGCAAACTTAATCGAGTGTGGAGAGTGGCTTGTATGTCCAACCAAGTGGGATAGATCTGCCCCTAATTGTTCAATGGTAATACCAAGAAATCAAATCAATTACAATCAAATGGAAATAGGTATCTATTTCTTTAATTAATTCATTGAATTCTTAACAGGCACCTCATTTGGTATCTAATTCTTGGGGAATTGGTCAAATGGACGGATGGTATGAAAAAGTAACGGAAGCTTGGGTGGCTGCTGGAATAGTTCCTATTTTTGCGTTAGGAAATTTCGGTAACGCTTTATTAACGACAATTTCACTAATGATGAATACCATTAAGGATTTGGATTACGTTTCAGGAACTTCGTGTGGGACAACTGCAAGTCCGGGTGACTACAAAAGGGTTATAGCCGTAGGCTCTGTCAATATGGAAGACAAACTTTCTAATTTTTCAAGCGTTGGGCCAGTACCGGATGGCAGAATGAAACCTGGTAATCCATATGATATATTGCGTTGATTAGATTTATCTAATAGCCTGGTTATACTATTAAATTAAAGGTTAATCTGAAATTTTAAGAGCTAACTGCACCAGGAGAAGAAATTCGTTCGGCATCTTTTGATTCGGACTCATCGTATGAAATCAAAAGAGGTACAAGCTTCGCAGCTCCGCATTCAGCCGGTAACAACGTTCAGCATTAATTAATTAGTTTCAGCATAATTTGCATAAAAATTTGTTTATATTTTTGTTAAATTAGGAGTTGCAGCACTACTTTTGTCTTTAACTCCCGATTTGACATTTGAACAAGTAAAATCTGCGCTCACTGCCGGCGTTGACAGGAATCTAACCTTTCAAAATCAGACTTGCGATGGCATTTCAGGTATCTTGTCTTGAGAAACAAACGCTTTGTTCTTTTATTATGTTGAATTAACATTAATTCATTGATACATATACAGAATATTATAGTTTTGTATCTAAAACTAAAGATCTTAATTAATTAAATATAAATATTGATTTTAAATTAAAATTTTCTTTTTATAACATTTTTTTGCAGATCGAGATTTCCCAAATCACCATTTCGGATGGGGAAGAATTAACGCGTTGAAGGTTACACAGGCTGCAAAACTAATTACATAGATAGTAGATGGTTTGAAAATGTTACCACGATATACCATGTTCAATCGTGATGTTACTTTTTTGGCTAAACATAATTTTATCAGCAATTTCGAACCTAAGCTAATCCACGTGTCGATTTTCTTCGTGTGCAACTATCTTAAAACCTTTAGTTTTAAACGCTTTAACATAAATTCGTAATTTATTTCATGACTAGTTATTGATCGCGATGCGTATCTTAATATTTTATTTATTCAATAAGGTACATCTCTTTATTTTATAAATTGGCGTTAACAATGAATAGCAACGCTGCGTTTAGATTTTTCATGACTCTTTCGACCTTCATACGTATTTTTACAGAATTAAGTCATCAATCACTTAATTTTATCCTTACGCTTTTGATTTATTATTTTATTTTATTTATCACTTATAGAAGTAGTATTGATATTATGTATTTGTATTTAATATTTATATAAGCTTAATGAATGACCAAAATAAACTAATTTTAAGCATAACTTAATACTATATTATAAGTTAAATTATTGGAAAATGTTCAGCTCCTCTCCTTTCCTTATGATTTCTTCAATTTTATCCAATTCTTCATCAACTTCCTTTCCATCTCCTTTAGTTAAAGCTGTGGCATAATTCAAATAAAGTGTAGCACGGGCTGAAAAATAAAAAAAATATAATATTTTAGGGAAGGCCATCAGAATTTTAATTTTCATTACATAAAATAATCATAAGCAGAAATTTCGTAGTTCACCTTTGATACGGTTATGACCAGGATAAAATGCCATCGTGACTTGGTTAATTGTCTTACAATAGTCCAACATTTTCTTCGCCCTTTCAACCCTTTGAGCAACATCTTTAATGGAGGGCACTGAATTCTGCATCCTCTTTACCATTTCCTGTCTGGCATCGACCATCAGCCAGTGATTTGGGTGGAGAGTGATGTCCACATTATCGTCCAAAATCTTTTCCAGAGCTTCTTCATCATTTGCATTTAGCAACTGCTCCACAATCGGGGTCTCTACTGGAACTGCACACTCCCTATAAGGCATCTCATTACCACATGCATTGCACTTCCACGAAGCATCCGAACCCTTCAATGGCTCAGTAGAAATCATGTATCCTTTCCCTTTGGGACATTTCGTGCATTTGACAGCCCCATAAAATGTTCCCAGTTCAGTAGGATCAGAGCAACGGTTGCAGTTGCAGGGGAAGTTGTAAATATCTTGGAGATGGAACCTCCGCTCAATTTGAGACCTAGTCACGTCCAAATACTGGGTTGTTATCAGCTCCCCATTTTTGATTGGGACCGTAGCCCAAACTTTAATTGAAAAGGTGTTGTCGGGATTTTCTACACGGATCCAACTTGTGTTTGGCACGCAGTCATGGGACATCATGCTCGCATTGTGAAACAATAGGGATGCCAACCTATTATAATAATAATAATAATCATCATCATCGGTTTGTTAACCCATCCATAAAAGATCAAATGTATTCCAAGGTTTGTAGAGGAGCAGCAGCAAGATCGATGCATTTTAAAGTTCAAAATAGAAACACAATAAAAAATCATCATCAGTTTTATTGCTTCGTCATCCGAAAAGAAAGGATTTAATGAGGGAAAGAGAATATCTTAGCAGAGTAATAAATGGGAAAGCTATTTTTCATTATAAAATTGGCAATTTTGTTTGTATTGGCAAGCCTCCTATCATTTCACCTTTTCTCTGACCTTGCAATTTATTTAAGAATGGAATTCCTCTACACTTTTCTTCTGCGTGAGTAGGGGAATTAATCTCAATTTAATTTCAATTTTATCCTCATTTTTTTCACTTTACCTTGGTGTGGCAACAATTGAGAGTCTATCTGTGGTTGCAAACGAGTTTATAGCGACAATGGCCGCCATTCTGCCAACTTGCTCATTATCGAATTGTTTTTGATTGCATTTCTTATGAATAAATTCTGCCACGTCCTTAGGAGCGACCCATTTCTTATTCTTCCCACCTGCCTGCGGTTCCAACTTCATGAGGAGCTCGTACTTCTTCGCATTTGCTTGCATGAGGAGAAGACATCTCAGAATTGTGAGGCAGTGATAATCCTGAGGCTCATTTGTTGGCTTCACATTTGCACTTTTGAATACTCTGCATTCAAATTTTGAGTGTTGGGCGACCTATTAACAAACGAAATATTATATTAATTTAAGAATGAATTAGTTTATCATGCGTGAATTGCGTAGGGTTTTTTAAAATGCTTGATAATGATATTAATGATGATGGACAAATAAGGGAAACTGCTATTGAAGTTTGCATCATCATCATAATCCTCAGCGTCGCATGTTCTCTCAATAAAGGGTTTGCATAGTGTCGTGCCCATGCAGTTTCTCAACATCGCGATTTTGGAACGTGACTTGAGATTGCGAATAATAAATAAACTTATCAGTTTTTTGCAGCAGCTGTCCCTGCCGGTCAAAGTCAAAGCCTATTGCTAAAGCGCAGCTTGATCAATTTATCTATAAGACTCGGAATGGAGACCTCCTATACTGATTACTCATTAGAAACGGAGAAACGAAGGAAATCGGATTAATCATTTAACAAATAAGGCTCCTGTTATTTAAAAAATAAATGAAAATTCAGTGCATGTTATTATTTCCAACGTTGACTTTTATTAGTAACTCAATTTTGATTGCTTTTGTCGTCTTTATTAAAAAAATTGCAGTTTTTCCTAATCAGTCAGGATGCTTTCCTTGTCGAAGAGAAAGAGCTGTAGTGTGAAATAAATTTTCTTTCTCTCGTTTACTCCATTTTCATGCAATGTTGAGAAGCCGTTTTGAAGCCGCCCATTTCTATCTTAACGTAATAAAAGTTTTTTTTTAAAACAGAGGATAATTTGTTTGTACACGACAAGCTTCTCTTTTATCTACATTAATGCATTTCGCACTTTTAGCCGTTTGCGTCCGTCCACGGTTTGCGTATGCATTCACGACTAATTTCCTTCCACTCGTACAAACTTACACGATTAGTTCTTTACACACGATATTATATATTCTATTTGACTATGACTATAAGTATGACACCTCTGCCCCGCACCAGTTCCATCGCTTTCGCTTCGCGCGTGAAGAAAGTGTTAATTAACGAACATTGAAAATGACAGGCGACTACACCTAAAATCTCTTCATATCATCGTTTAATGACTTCACTGATTTCATCATCGTTTCCACCACCGAAACAGTACTGAAAAAAGAGTTTTGTGTTTTATTGTTTATATGCTCCCTTAAAATTAACAATTTAAAATTAAACGATGATAAACGATTTAAATTATAACAGTTAATTCATGTGATGCACATTTATTTGATCAAACTTCTTTCATCATCTTATATCATCTTTTGAATAAAAATTTTAAAATTCACAAAAAATGTCAGAAAAGCAGAAAAGTGATTTGTTTCTTTAAAACTTAAAGAAACTCGATACGATCGTGACATGACATCCAATTTTGTTTATGGTGAAAAGGGTTGATTTAACGAAATTCTAAACAACGTCTATTTATTTAGCTCTATTTTCTTTCTCTGTCTCTCTTTTTATCTGTCTGACGTTTTTTTGCTTTTGAAAGGTGCTGGCCCGCATCATCGCGTGCCGTTAAGATAAGTCCATGAGAGAGTCTCTGACAGTTTGCGTAGCATTGCAACTTTGCAACAAGGCGAGGTTTAAAAATACAGTCAATATCATCTTTAGGAGAAAAAAAAACATTTTACATCGAAAGGGAAGAACCTTGACTGGTAATTTTCAACGAGCCGTCGTAGGCTGATTGAAACTTTTTTTTTCGTTGATTTTTTTTCTGCGGAGAAAAATAAAAAAAAAGAGATTCGGTTTGCCTGTTGCTGCTGATTTTATTGCAATCAATGCAGCAAGCAATCCCACATACGAAGAACTCCAATCCAATGACGTTCTTTCTCCATCTCTGTAGAGATTTAACATTAAACATTCAGTTAAGTTGTCTTCTTTGTTTCAAAAACTGCGTGGAAAATGTGTCTAGTCGGGCGTGTGAGTGAGATGAGAGGTGAGATTTTCATGAAGTGACTTTCTACAAAAAGACTTTTTATGTTATTTACTTCTGTTTTGGATGTTGTACAAGTACAGCAGCAACAGCAGCGCAGCGGTCGCATCACTCATTGACTTGTAAGTTTCGGTTTATTTGATACTTTTCGGTTTATTTCTTTTCAAGTGAAATATTTAACAGGCTTCAATTCATCATAAATAAATAAGACATATTTTTTGAAAAGGAAAAAAATGTAAAAATTCCTGTTTTAAATCGGTTGTCATTTTTCACAGATAAAAAAAGGTTTTTTGACGAAAGTAAATATCTGTCTTGAAATTGAAAGATTTCAGAATTTTCCTTAGAGAATTAAAATAAATATGTAGGAGTAAAAGTAAAGGTGTTTTTACCACTAACTCATACCGCATTTTAAAAATAAGAGGTTTTCAAAGGATAGGAGGGATGTGATATTGTACCAGAGAGAGAGCCGGTATCTTTCCGATCTTTTTTCTTATTCAATTAAAATATTTAGAAATATATTTTCCTTTCTTTTGAATTTGAATTTTCGACATCCTTTTTTCCTCCTCTATTCCACTACTGCTTTCTTTTCTTTGGCTGCGAATAATGGTGGTGGGTGATTCAACAAGTTCCGTTGATTCGCCGATGACGCTGCTGCGTTGCTGCTGACATCAAGCTAACCAGCTAACCCACTACCTTGTAGAACTACTTTACTTTTTTTAGTTTTCTACAAACATATTTTATCACCCCTGCCAAAAAATTGCAAAAAGTTTATGTTCAAGCATAGCATTTATTGTTCCTCAGATTAAATTTGTTATTTTATCTTCCTCGTTTCCTTCTCCATACAAAAAACGATTTGACTGCTACTGAATGACTGCTACTTACACACATCTTAAAAAATCTCAAAAACTATTTTCTCCTTCTACTTTTTGAAGCCATTGCATTGCAATCCCTATAATATTCTGTCCGTCCGCATTTTTAAATTATCTCATTTCATTCAATGCAACATTGCGCATTGCATGCATCCCGGCACAGATTTAAGCTATGTTAATTACATTGAAGAAACGTCTTCAGCAGCAGCGGTAGACTAAACTTATTCTCAACAGATTTCTGCTACTTTTTAAAATAAAGCTTCTTTCTCTTGATACGTTTTAGTTTTTTATCATCAATAGATACATAGATAGATATGAATTGAACACGCCTAAAATTTATACTCTTTCAAAGATACTATCAAAATTGCGTGGTACACATTAAATTGCAGCAGCTCGTAATAAGAAGTAACTAAGCATAGTAGTTACAACAAAGTAAGGTATCGCGTTACACACAAGCCTATCTAATCAGACATGGAAAAAATATTTTTCTTTCTCTCTCTCTCTATTTTGCTGTCTAGTATTTCACCTTCCCCCTTTCCTTCCTTCCACTTTAAATGTTGCTATTCCTTCTTCAACCGTTTTTACTACTTCATTTCTCAAACGATGATGATGATGTTGATGATGACGACAGTCTGTGCGATACGATACAAAGATAATCCTTCCACTTCACTTCCTTGTTTAAAAAAACTAATCGAAGGAATAAGAAGAAATGTCGTCAAATGTACGGAATCTCACCACCATGCACCACCACAACAGTCGCATCATCATCATCATCGTAGTAGTAAAAACGAGTCATCGTTATACAGTATCGGACTTGTTTCATCTTTAGCACACTTTTCATGTTAAAGAAAGTTATAACTCTTTTTCTGCTCCATACAAAAAAGTGAGAGAAAGACTATGAGTAAGTGAGTAAGCGTTCAAGCTTATTTAGCATTTGATCTCCTCGGTCGGAATAAGCTCATTTCGAACCCATTTTCGATTTTCATGTGTTTTTCTAAGCTTAGCTTTACACACGTTAACATGAGCGCTTCAGCTTATCCTAATCGTAAGAAGCTTTTAAAGTAATGTAAATGCACACATCACTTTTTTCTCTCTTCATCATCGCATCGCATCGTCATGTGAAGAAGTTGATGATGACGACAACGGCAACTCGAACGCACGGTTTTTAGACTTGGTAATAATTTTGAAAATCCATTTGAGAATCTCTTCCTCGAATATTATTATTATGGAAGTGGGGAAGTTGTAAAAAAATATATAAATGCTGCAATTTTGCTTTCGCTAGACTTTTCGCAAGAGAGTTTACAAAAGCTTTCGAATAATTCTTAAAACTATAAAGCTTCATTTTTTCTCCTTTCCTCCGTAGATTTAACATTATTTTAACTACTTTTAAATACACAGTAATAGCAATAAGCGGAAGAAATGCGAGTGAGCAAACAGCAGCAACTAACAGCAACGAAGCAATAATTTTTTATCGTGGTAATGTTTTGGGATGAAGAGGAGAGGAACGTGGATATCGCATCGCCGCCGCGGCTCTGACGGCGGAACGTGGTTTAGTTGTAAAATTTGCTCGTATTATTTTCATCTTTCAAACCCTTCTCATTTTATTGCTTTTTGCCTACACACAACAACTACAACAACTCCTCACATGTCTCTGTCACACCCGAAGCCAAAACTATATGGTTTTCTACACCTTCATATCATTTCCTTTTAACTATTACATGCTTTTCACTACAAGTTTCTTCATATTATATAATGATAATCAAAAGAAAGACTGAAAAATACGATGAAAATGATGTTTATTTAATAAATAATGTGTGTCAAAATACGTAAAAATCTAAAAAAGATTTAAGGATCTAGCTCATGCGTAAAATTTATCCGATATCTATTCAACCGAGACACTTTAATGCAATTTTGCTTTTATTGCAGAGACGTAAAGAATATAAATAAGTATTTTTATGATAATTTGGTAATTATGAGATTTTAGTTATAAAAAACTCACCTTTTCACAAGCTTCACTACACATAGGCCATTTGCACTGGGAGCAGTAATTAGGCTCTCCCGTGATAGTCTTGTAGCATCCTAGGCAAATATGGAAGGGATGAGGATCTCCAGAAGGCCCTACCATAAGAGCCTCTTCTGTAATTATCGTTTCTCCTTGACGGATATCCCGATTCGCTTCCAAGTAGCGACCCTTCTTGTCGTCTGTCTTGATGTTTGCTGGAAACCCATTCATTTTGAAGAGATTTCTTTTCGGGGAGGAACTTACTTACTCAAATTAAAAAGTAGCAGGAACAAACGCAGCTAAAAATTTCTAACAAAAGATGAGAATTCTTCACACACTAAAAAACTGACTTTGAAACTTTAAAAGTAGAGAACTACATCACCAACTATGCTATCACCATCAACGGCAGCAAGAGTTAGAATAGAACAGAAATTCTTGTTTTTTTTATGTCGTATGATAAGAAAAACTGAAAAAAAGAAACTATTTTTTGCTGGTTAATTCTAGCTTTTGTGAAACGAAGATCACACAAAAAAAGAACAACAACAGCACTAAACGACGACACAGCGACTAAACTCGCACTTTTTCTCTTTTCTCTGCAAGATTAATTTTTTTCTTCTCCCTTCGTCTGCTTTTAAAATTGCACCGAAGCAATTCAAGTGCTTTCACATGTAGTAAAACACGTTTAGTTTCTCTAAGAGCACCGGATTCCCTACCACCGTCTGTCTTTCTCTGCTATCCCTTTAAGACTAAATACGTTTTCCTCTCGTGGGGAAGAAGCAATCACAGAAAAAACACAAAATGAATAAAATAGAAGAAACCTTTTGGAAAATACAAACTTGTTCACTATTCAGTCTCATTCATATTATATGATGGAAAAAATAATGGACAAGTTTCAGTTTTTTCTTAGAGATTTTTTCTGCAAAAGCGATTTTAACAGCACTCAATAATATCCTGCTTATCATCATCATAGTCTTTTTCGCTAGTCAAAACTTCATTATTAGACACAAAGGATAACCTTTAGCAGAAAAATTTGAAATGGATATGGGCGGAGCAATATTAACATATCAGAATCACTGCAGCAATAATATAACCAAACAGCTCGAAAGTAAGGAAGCGTTGCGTTTTGTCGGCATTTCAAAAACGATATAATGAGCAGTAGAAGAGGGAAAATGCTGTGGTAGTAATAATAATACGTTTGTGTGAGACTTTGTGAGAGATGTGAAATGAAACGAGCAGCATCAACGTGAAAGGGATATTAGAGTAAGGTGGTGACATACATTCACAAGTTTATGTGAAATTTCTTCTTGCCTTTTTTAATTCTTACTTTTTTTTCTGAAACAAAAATGTGCTAAACATCTTCAAATAATTCGGCTATGGATAATATTGTCTTGTCTAAGAAGCTGACGTTTTTTCTGTATCAAAATTGAAGNTTCTTATTAAGAAAGAGTCACAAAAAAGAAAAAAAGATTTAAAGGTTTCTTGTCGTATGAAAATGAAAGGATTTTACCGCAATTTTTGCGTAGGAAAAGGAAAATTCTTACGTGAAATTATTAAAAAAGCAAAAAACTACTCACAAAGGAAAGAACGTACTTATGTACGTAAGAAAAACAGCTTAATAAAAGGACAGTTACACACAGTTTTTAAAAAACTGTGCAAAAATCATAAATTAAGGAGGAAGTGAACAATCCCAAGCTGCAGATTTACTCAAAACATGTTTACAAATTTGTACAGTAATAATAATAAGCAGTAAAGTCATGTAAAACTCTGCAGCGACAGCACAGCGAATTTTTCTCTTTTTCTGTTTCTATTATCGGGATCATTAAAGGAAGAAGAACCCAGTAGGGAAATGTGATAGAAGGAGAAGAAACCCATTCATCCTGTTTAATGATTCTTTAAAATTACTGTCTTTTTCGCAAATAAAATGTATTTGTCAAATCACATTTAAAGTTCAGGACAAGGAAAACAAGAAATTATGGTTTTTGTCACAAAAAAGACACACAAAGATCCTTCTTATTCATTTAACATAACAAGAAATGGGAAAATTCCTTCTTTGTGGGTTTTTCTTTTCACCTTCAAAAATTTAAACAATGCCGATACTTTTTTTTTAAAATAGAAAGTCATCAATGTAGGTATTCAAGGAGAAAGTAAAAAAAGTTATGAAGTAGTTGCGGAGGAAGGTAGTCAAAAATTTATCAAGAAAAAATGACAAATCTGGCACTTTATGGCGAAAAAAATGATGAGGCGCTATGCTACTTGCTTCAGCCGCTGCGTCATTTCGTTTTTTTTTTGCAATGCAATTTCAAGCTTTACTCATTATCAGTTATGACAATCGAATGAAGTGTAAATAGCATGAAAATGGGTAAAAGGGACAGTTAAAAATGAATTGGGCTTCATAAATTCAGGCGATA
Source organism: Lepidocyrtus cf. sotoi NNG-2020 (assembly GCA_027744475.1). Lineage (NCBI taxonomy): Eukaryota > Metazoa > Arthropoda > Collembola > Entomobryomorpha > Entomobryidae > Lepidocyrtus > Lepidocyrtus cf. sotoi NNG-2020. The sequence continues at coordinate 25,203 of JAHZNJ010000507.1, forward strand.
AAATGACAAAGATGTGTCTACTGAGAACGCCCAAACGTGTTAATCTTTTTTTCTTCTTCCAAGAAGCCTTCTTCCTCTTCTTCTTCTCATCCATATTCAGATCCAGATGTTGACATTTTTTCTCCTGACTCCAATAACGAATAAGAAGTTCTAATAAGCACGCTTCAAAAAAAGTGGAGGAAGAGGAGAGGAGATAACGTATTTTTTCGTGTATTTATTTAAAAATAAATTATAAATATTTTTTGAAGTGTAAATAATGCATATCAAACTCATGCCAAGAAATACATCTTGTCATTGGTTTGATACTGATAAGTTTTTCTCATTCGGATTCTATTCTGATGTGATGTAATGCAGCTCATCTCTGGCATATTTCTGAACTGAAAGTGTCGCGTTCCTCCTGTTCCTTTCAAGGCAAACACGACAAGGTGTTCATGTTAAACTTCGTTTGCTAAAACGCTTATGTAATGTGGACGAACATCATTTAACTTTAGTATCATTAGTTAAAAGTGTATGATAAGATCCGTCGTTCGAAGAATTGTCATATTTTATTTGAATGTCGTTTGTTGGAAAAAAGAACAGACTTCTACTGAAGTACAAGGAAACTTTCTCAGGATAAGCTCATTTTGTTGGCTTGGTTGAAACAAAACGCTCATTTCTGTGTAGGGTTAAGCGACGCAAGAACTTTGTAAAAATAAAAGCTGGTTAAGCTACAGATTAAATTAATTATAAATATTATTTTTTAACTAATCAACGGTAGCAAAAAGAACAAAATAAAAGTTTAAAATTATCTACATAATTTTTAATTTAGTTGTAATAACTAAATTGCATTATAATGTGCTCAGTCAAAAATTCAGAAACCAAACACGCAGCAGCGTAAACTCAGAAACTCCTCAGGTAATTTATAAAAAAAACAACAAAAAATCACTAAATTAGTTATCTGAGAGTGAGAATACGCTTACCTTGGTTGTATTCATTGGAATTTTCTGGAATTTTCTAGAATTTTCCGGAATTTTCTAGACTTTTTCTTCAGAATTTTCTAGAATTTTCTAGAATTTTCTAGAATTTTCCCCAATTTTCCAGAACTTTCCTTCAGAATTTTCTAGAATTTTTCAGAATTTTTCGGAATTTTCTAGAATTTTTCTTCAGAATTTTCTAGAACTTTCTGGAATTTTCTAGAATTTTCCGGATTATTCTAGAATTTTTAAGAACGTAATTTAAAATAAAAAACTTTTTAAAGATTTACTCCAATTTTGTTAAAAATTAGTTGATAAAAAATGCAATTAGACTTATTAAAAGTTTCACTTCTAGAACAAGTGTTTTAATTTGCTTGCAATATACCTATTTTACTATAATTAACTTGTATTGCTTAATGATCACCTTCCTATCATCCTAATGCCATCCTATCATCAGAAGAATTGTTCTGCAGAAACAGAAGCACAGTGAAAGAAAGATTATGAAAAGGTCCTTCCATGCAACTTTGCAATCAGTGTTGTTCTCTTACTTTTCACATTTTACATCCGTTCCTTTAATTAAAATAAAATTAAAAATTAATTTTCAATTTCTACTACGATGAGTCAACGATGAGAAAACTTTCATGTGGGAAGAAAATGTCATTTTCCTATCACTACAGCTCGTTCGTTCGTGCGCAAAAACTGTTCCCGATGTGATGTTCCGTTAGATCGAGTCCAACCAAAATACATAAAATATTTAACTTCTCATTCTCCTCATTAAAACGAAAGAGTAGATTCATCTCGCGACAAGATTCCTTTTCTTAGTCATATCATTATTTTCTGTGTTAGAATGATGGAAGCTTTTGGACAGACTTGAAAGAAATGAATTGGAACTGAACCCAGCAGCGTCATGATGGTGAGAAGAAAAGTGGGTTTAAGTAAATGACAGAAATGACACGAAATGACTTTCTAAAGAGGAACATATAACGGCGACCTGATATGATTTGACTGTTAGCAACTAAGCAGAGCAAATATGAAGTGAACAAATAACAAATGTAAAGAGAAAGAAAATTAGTCAAGTGTAAAAATGTACCTTAAAAATTGTCATTATAATAAATTTGAAAATATCCTGAGCATCATCATCATCAACGACAAAAAAGTATCGGCATGTTTATACTGGTAAAACGTTTGTAGGCTTGACGGATATCTTCAAACAAGACATCTTTCAATGTTGGCGTGATGAAGGATGACAATGACGACCATGGCTCGTGGATTGACTGACGCATTGCTAAATTCAAACCAGCCAAAAAGAACAAAAGAAGAACTATTGCGTACTATTCATAATATTCTTTTCTTTTTTTTCTCGATTTCTACAAGGCTAAAATTGACTTGACATTTTATTATTATCTCTGTTCCAAAACTGTAAATTTTTTTGTCATAAGCCTTTTGGTCTTCGTCTCCTTTCATGTATTGGCTGATGGAGTGAGTGGTGGTAACTGGTAACCCTGATTTAAAAGTTTCTCAACGTTTTACACTTGTCATCCTGTTCTGCCATGTAGATACAACAACTTAATTTATGTCTACGAGTTAAAACTGAAGTCTTAACGATTTAAATATGTCATTAAAACGCTGAAATACTTACAAAGGCCATTTTTATTTCATTCTTTGTTGATGTAGAGAGATATTTGCTGCTTGCTTCTAGCAGAGGCAGAGAGTAGATAGACTTCGCTTCACATATCTATTGAAAACCTTTCACAATTTACTCGTGCAAAGCAAATCCTTAGTTTCCCTTTCCTCTTCGTCATTGGGTTTTTCTTATTCAATTCAATCTCATCTCGTCAGTTTCTTCCGGGATGCTAATTAAATTAATGTGCAATGGCACATTCTGCTAAAAATTCACTAATTAAATTAAATTAAGAAATTTACATCTGCATCATTTAATTGAGTTTCAACAGCTTCCGGTTTTACTTTAGAGTGGCATGATATATCTAACAGTAACAGTTCATTTAAAACTTACCCTATATTTTCAGTCAGTGTGCCATTGCATTGACACAATCAGCCATAAATTAATTCTCCTTCATCGCTGTTGTTATTATTGCAAAACCCTAACCCATGGAACTTCGTCATTCACATTTCTCATGCGCGTTTATGCATGGATTGTAAATTGCAATTAACTTTCTTCCGTATTTTTGCCATAATACTTTACCGTTTAACCCTCACAACAGGCCAAGTCATTCTCACATAAAACATTTAAAATGTTTTTGTTTTAATGAAATGATTGCATTGTAAGATAGATTTAACAACAACAAATTTTAAAAGTTTTTTAATAGTTTAGTTTTAGTGGTCCCACGTGCATTAAGAGGCATTAACTTAAAATAAATGTCTGTTTTTAATTTGTAATTTATTATGCATTTTATTTTGTTTTATTACGCTTATTATGCTGCGTTTATTAAGAATTAATCTAATTTTAATGCTCATGCAGTTCCTCCGTGAGCAAAAAGTTTTGAAAAGAATTAAGTGCAGACAAACGAATCTCCGTAGCTTGCTTCTTTGTTTTGAGATGATCTTGTCATGTGCAAAAATTTTAGCATAAATTTCAATTTCACCCAAACATTGTTGCTTCTTTTTTTCTTTCTCTCCTTTCTATTTATTTTCTTCTGAGCTACTGCTACTGTGCGTTAATGGAGCGTTAAAATGATAGTGAATTAAATTTTCAGTTTTACAATTTAGTTTACCAGATTTATCCTTGCCCCTTGGCTCCCTCAGCAATAAATTTTTATAAAAGACTTCCTCCAAAATTAACCTCGGGAAGAATCCGATTTTTTCTCTCAAAACTAGAAGCAGTGGCAAAGTAGCAGCAGAGTAAACTATAGCGATCGTTCGAATAGAAAAACTTCTCTTGATAAGCCACGTAAATCATGTCAAGTAATAAGTTTTGAAGCTGAATAAAAAGAAAGGA
>JAHZNJ010000508.1:0-17063 GCA_027744475.1 Lepidocyrtus cf. sotoi NNG-2020
TCTCATTATACTACTCTATTTATGTTTCATTTTGATTTACGCCTTTAGCAAATGTCTTTTTAAACACAAGCGACGGAGACGACGACGGGTGTGCAGTCAGGAAGGAGCAGAGCGCAATGTAGTAGTGGTGGAGGCAATGCGGATGCATAACAAGAAAAGAAAGAGAGAATTTTTAGCATACATATCCTGCGGCTCTGTTCCGAGAATATCCATTCATATTTACATACATGCACCAAGTTTTAGAACTCTTATGTTGAAAACAAAATCTCTTGCTCGATGAATTCTTCTAAATCTATCAAACGAATGAATGTGTGTTTTTCAAGTTAGTATTATCACAGAGCAGCGCAGCGTTGCGTCATAATTACTTTGCTGTTTGCTGTCTGACTTCTATAATCATATGATACGATGACGATGATAAAACGACAAAGACGAATTTGCGGTTGCCTTCAATCCTTTTTAATATGAGTGAATCCTATTCGCAATCGCAATTGTTTCCTGACAATAAAAACATTTCTCCTCAAAGTAGTTTATTATGAAATGCACTGTATATACCAAATTATTATTGCCAACACATTTGTCTAAAGAAATGGAGTGCATTTATTGTAAAAAGTGTATTGTAAACTTGTATTGATAAAAGCTAGCATGACGTAGAAATATTATTCACCTCGACTGTATGCATTGATGAGAGCGTTACCATACATTAACAAAAGTCTATCCACGTGCTTACTATATTTACAAAGGAAATGATTATAATGTTCTGGCTATATGTTATCAAATACTCATACAGCAACTTTAATATAAAGTGACTGACGTGAGTTCCTATTGTGCCCTTTCACCCACCAGGCTCAATTTACGAGATACTGTGTGGTTAATTTTCTGCTTATCAACAAGGATGAAGTGCAGGCAAATGGGGCAAGCCTTATGCGAATTTGCCTGTGTTTGGCGGTATTCATCCACCAGTAAATAAATTAACCGCCCGCATTCATGTAGAGAAAAACAGTCATCATCACTTTCACTTCCGCTAACAAACTATTTTATGGTAAAGGGCAATAATATCACAACTACTATTACTATTACGGCATATATATGTAGATTATGGAGAGCATTAACAGGTTTGTGTGTGAAGTTGGGAGTACATGGAAAGAAAGGAAAGGATTATACCTAATGTTTTATAATTTAGTGACAGGAGATGAACAGCCAACAAGTAGAACGAATAAAGCGCTTTTGACCCGGATGACGGTGGTTAAATTTTCTTAAAAGCTCCTATACAATAGCAGCAGCAGCGTTTTGGTTGATATAATACGCACTGTTTAGGCAAGCAAACAGAAGAGAAAGAGAGACATAGAAAACGAGAGCTAGCTCTAATAAATCTAAAAATCTTGTACTTTTTGTGCACGGTGTCATACTGTCATGAGCTTATTCTGTTACACAAAATAACTATGTCTGTCTCTGAACGAAACTTTAATGTTTCTGGTCAGCAGCAAAGCAATAGTTAGTAAAAGAAGCAAAGACAGAGAAAGATTGAGAAAGAAAGAGCACGAGCACATCACACAATAATAACAATATAACAAACGTAACACAAAGAGAGACTTATTGTCGCTCATTAATCACGTAGATGTACGTATATATCTACTGAAAGCGAACAGAAAAGAGTAAAACGGATACAGCATCATCAGAGTAAAACTTTCGTACCATCAACATCAACTTTACTGTTTCTATATTACGAGTCTTCATTTCATAGCCACATGGTTTTTGTTGTTCTTAATGCTGTTTATGTGTTTGTGGCTATTCGTCACAGCAGCAGCAACAACAACAGAAACAACTACAGCACTAGTATTGCTACACATGAGTTTTAAAAGGAAACGAGAATTTCGATTCCACGAAACTCTCCTTTTGCTCTTCTTGTTGAGTTGAGTGAGACCGTAAGTGAGAGACTTGATGCTGCTGATTCTTGATACCCTTTTCAATACACTTCTCTTTATGTTCAGCGTCAGCTGGACAAGTTTGTTACGTCGAAGAGATCTTTTATTGTATTGACCACTGCCTTTCACTTTTCCCACTCCTTCACATTCTTCAATCTCTCTTTGAAAGCTAAGAAAAAAGCCAAAAAAGTTTTCCAGTTCAGAGTTTCGAAAATGGTATAACCGTAACATCAGAGACAAAACAGTATTTTCAGTAATTAATTTTTACTATACACTTTCTCCCTGTAGATGATCTATAGGTAGTGTGTAGGTTTTATACATATCGGTTTCTCTTTCTCCCAATTTATTCGCTTAAGTAATGTGAATAAATCAAGATCTCCAGAGAAAGAGAAAGTAAGAGGAAGAATAAAAAATGAGATTGAAATCTTTTTACCTTTTAAAGTAAAAAGTCAGATTGTTTAAACCTGTTAAAACTATATTGTAACAGGATAAAACGGAGGTAGATTATATTGGATTGGCATATTAGATGGAGAAAGTATTTCAATCAAACACATAAAACCAATTGATTGAAATCATCTTAATTTCATGTATAAATAGATTCTGATTCCTTACTCCTCTTAACGAAGTAACTTTTTCCGTTTTTCAATTCGGTTAGTGAGTACGGAACTTTTTTCGATTCTCGATTTGATTTCGATGCGATTTAGAAAGAACCAATGTTGTATATACACTCGCAATCCGAAATAATCTTTTTTTGTTTCTGCCTACTTGAGTAAGAAGTAGTCTGCAATAGTAAAAATGGGATTTTAAAGAAACAAAAGATGTTTTATGACATGCAGAGGGAGACGTAGTTCTTTCGCATCCAGCTCTCCGCAAGTTGTTTTGATGACAAACAACAAGAAGCAGAGAAGCAATCTTTTCATACGTATGGATATGTTCAAAAGGATTAGAGATGACTCTTTGTCTTGAGAGATTACTCTTTAATAATAACAACGACATGTCATTGTTGATGGATAAGATGTGTAAAAATAGAATATATTCGTTTTAGATTTTTAGCTGTAGAGAAAGGTTTACGTGAAGAAAGCATAAAAAGACTTTTTAAAGCTTTTCTCTGAATGGATGTAGGAAAGGAGTATATAGAGTAAGTTTTCGAGTTTTTAGTACCAAATTTTTTAGAAAAAGAAAACAATGGAGAAAGGAATAGAGTAAAGTAAGGAGTGTAAGTAAAATGAAACAAGAAAATAGACTCATGTGAATTGTATTTGTGTGCATTAGATTGTATTGTGCGAAAGTTATGGAGGGTACTTATTCTACCTTTGTTTTTGTCTAATAATGTCGATGGTAAGAGTTCAAGGAGGTACCTCTTCTGTGCATGTTTGCTCTTTATCTCTCCTTTTGCATCCACACATATTATTCTCACTACTACTATGCATTAGAATGAGTTCTCCTTTTAACATATTTTCTCCCTTTTTTACAGAACAACCGTCGTGTCGTGCTGCTCCTGAATAATATATTTTTGTAAAATTGCATTAGGTTATGCGATTGCCGTCGCTTTCCATCCAGGTAAATGGTTTAGTTTTTGTATTACGAAAATTAAACATAAAATTTTGAGTGCTTTCATATGCGGAAGTAATTACTTAATTTTTAATGTACTATACAAAATTGAATGATGAAACGTAACGTAATAAAAAACCAGTTAGATTAACCGTCATTCAATATATATACTTTTTCTAATCAAGCTTATTTTTATGAAGTTAAACTCAATTTATTTTCAATTGCCATTATTATTTTTAAATGCTTTACAGTATAGTTAAATTTTCTAGTCGATTTTATCCCATCAAAAATCTTAATAAAAATATTCAGACTATTCCATACTACCAATAAGTATAACCCAAAAATGTCTTCATAACAAACTTGCATAAACAAAACGAGATAAAACCAAACAACAATTTTCAGGAAAAAGATGCAGTCCAAATAGCAAAATTTGATTTTCCCACAAACATCACCAAAAAATCCAAATTCAGAACATCTCTACAAACCAAAGCATTTGTTGGTTTGCTCTCTCTCTCTCTGTTCTGCTTTGCCAAAGAATGTCAACAAGCGCCACAAAACGAAAGAAAAAAACTCACAAAGAATCAGAAACAAACATCAAACATGCACATTACCAGGAACGAGAGCAGGTAATAGAATGTGTGTCTGTCTGTCTCCAATTTCTTTGCAACTTTTCACCTAGCATTTAGATAAAGAAATAAAAAAAATAGAATCATCATTCTCCAACTACTAAAACTACGTCTACTCAACATCGTCATTTACATCACCATTATACATACACAAAATGCATAACATGCTTGCTCTGCTCAAACAAACACGACAACGGAAAGGAAAGTAGTAAGCAAGCAGCAAAGCAAGCACAATTTTTTTTATTATTACGATTCCGTTACGCATGCTAAGCAAAACCATTACACGTCACCATAAAAATTTTTCTCCCTAATACTTTCTGATTTCCATTCCATGTCACCTTGTTTTTTATTACCGTATCCCTGATCTTTTACATGATACTAAAGTAAATATTTTTTTATTTAAATTGTCTAAAAGGTGGGTTCCTTCCTTTGCTTTACCGCTCTGGAATTTATCGTCTTGCAATTGCAATGCAAAGCAAAATCTCGTCTGAATCTACTACTAATAAATAAAAGTTGCTCAGCAAACCATCCAACCCAGGAATCTTTTTTCCGCTACCACGTCAGATTTATCAGAATCAATTACATATATCTAAAAAAATCATAAAGATCTCCACCGTATTCATTCACGGTCTGTTGCAAATGTCACACGTCACATAGTCATAGTAGTCATGCCGCTAATTTTTTATTCCTATCATTTCATCAAAAATCTGATACGACCTGGTTCGCTTTGCCTCGCCAAATGACATACAGATAGACATAACCTGATTTGTTTTGCAAGTATAAAAGCCAAGCACTAAGCACTAACCAACAAATAAATGTTTGCTGAACTATTCACTTTTAGAAATAAAATTATTTAGCATTAAACGATCCGTGGTAAAGTATTTTTTAATGTGGGGAATAGTTTGCATTCGTAACAGGCGCAGCAGCATGCTTAAAGGAAACGGGAAATATTATTTATTACGTTATGCTAGAAAATGCTCCAAGCTGACTAAATGACTAGATAGATGTAATATTTTGCTTGTCTCTCTTCGATACGATACATTGTTGATGAAGCAAACACTTTAAAAACTGATTAGCAAACAATCGAACAGCAAATTAATATTTATTGAATAGATGTACTTATGATGAAGTAATGGGAAAACATCAAAGAATTTTAGCCTGCTTGGCTGATTTGCATACAGATTATATTCCAGTGCACGTGTGTAGCCATTGTTAAATGAAGAAAGGCTTGTGAGTGAGTACCTATGCGCATATTGCTTTTGTTACTTCCAGAGAAAATGGGCGTAAACTGGTGCTGATGCTATGAATGATTATGAGTCAAAACTTATTATGCACAAACCAAACCTTCGCTTTTGTTCGTTTTGTTGTTGCAGATTTGTTTTGAATTGAATAGAAAAAGAAAGATTGTTGAAATAATCATTTTGATTTGTTATAATGCCAGATCGTCAGATTTGATAATCTTCATTGATCATAATCATGTTGGAGCATTCTTATTACTGCAGCAGTGGGTAAATAAAGGTAATAGTTTATTGTGAATTTTCTACATTATCGCATTCTTCATCATCAAAATCATCATCACAGATATTTTAACATGCATTGGCAGTGTGACGTTTTTGGTTGTTTTAAACAATTGCACATATCGTAGAAGAAGGAAATTTGAGAGAGAGATGTTGTGAAAGTCGCGTTTACACACTCCTTCTTCTTTTACAGGATACATGTGTGTTGTGAGGCAAGGATATCCGGGATCTGCCCACTATTTATAGCAGAAGAAAATAATCGCACCTCTTTAAAGTTGTGGTAGTAAAGGAGGAAGACGTATAGAAGAGGAGTGTTTATTCGTATTTTTCTGCATTGTAAAATGATACCGAAAGTGTAATGCTTTCATAATTATATGACTGTAAAAAGAATGATGCGTAAAAAGAACACTGCATTTATTATTATTATTCGCTTTTACTCCATCAAGAAGATTTTATTTCTTTTGAAAGTTACTAATTCTTTAAAGTAGAGTAGTGTGGAATCAACAAAAGACTTAGTGAAAAATGAAGCTGTTGGAGAATATAAGAATTTATAAAGCATCGCATCACCACCACCGTATTTATTACTATGTATGTAATTTTTACTGTTTCATTCATGCCAAGATTATTTATTCAAAAATGTTACGAGTAAATCAAGAAATTATTACCTACGTACAAAGAAAATAATCAGTGAGTGGTTTATTATTTGCGATGGCTGATTCCAACACTTTGCCATTTTTGATTCCGTATTCCTTTTTTATTCCCTATTTTTCTTCTAATCAAGCTATTGTCTGTCACACTTAGAGGCTTCGGTTCAACACATCTCCATTATCTTGATTACTAAACTCCACCCGTTGTTTGAAACGGAATGAAAGAAACCAGGAAAAAGTAATTTTGGTAAAATATACGTGGTGAGGAAATTTCCCTTTTTCAACATAAATTATTATTATGATGATTATTATGCAGTGTGATTATGAACTGTCGTGTGATGACGGTGAAACTTAAATGGCTTTCTAATCATTGTATGTCTCTGGAAGAACCTTTCAAAACGCAGATAGTTGACAGAGATATTATGCTTTTGTTATCGCTGTCAGAAGAATGAATAAAACCATTAACTGTAATTTAGTCTGCGGTGGTGGCTAGTGGATACTTTTAACTAAACGCAGGATATATTTTGCTTGTCAATCTCAATTCTCAATACCTTACCTCGCGTCGTCCGACCAACGCGACGTCAGCGTAAACAGAATATCTATTTCAATTTCAACGAATCTGTTATAATGATAAATTAAAATTATAGGTATTTCTATAAATATGAATCTACCTAGACTAGTTTGTTTTAAACGCGAGCTTGAAATAGCTACAAGACTGATGAGTTGCCCATTTCTACCAATATCATATAAGTAAAGCTGTTTTTGCTTCAATTTATTCTTTTTGGTTTTGGTTAACGGAATAAACGTTCTTTGACATGATGATGACAGACAAATAAAGCAAACAAACAAACAAACAAACACATAAACTAACAGCTTAAAAAAGAAGCACATTTTTTGTTTGTTATACCTTTTCATTTAACCGTTTGTTCGAATTTGCCTATATTTCATTCCCGTTCCGGTTTTAGTTCAGCACAGCACCAGCATTTGTTTGGAAAAGGATATTATGCAAGACCCACTATTTTACTACGACCACCACCACCACCAGCCAGCTAGCCAGCCTGTTATGACAGCCTATTTTCCGTAGCAATCCTAATGACACGTTGATCATACACGGTTAAAAAGTATCCAGATAAAAAGCTATAATTTAACCAAAATCGTCCGGATATATTCGTTCATTCGTTTCTGTAATAGAACACAAGCCATGCATTACCAAAAAAGTCACATGAATATTGACCCTTTCACAGAGATATCATCATCATCATACTCTTCCACTTTTCAATTATTCAGTGCGCATCAAGCAGGTTTAGTTTGCTTGCTCTCTGCTTTAGCTTAGCAAGTAAAAGTTTCCTTCACTTCCCATTTTCATTGCTTTTTGCTGCTGTTCTGTTGCTGACCGTTTATTGTTTCAAACGAAAATTTTGTGGATAGATATGATAGAAAGAAGCGGCACGGCACGATGTTTATTGGTTTCCTTCAATTTTCTCTATTGATTTGCATGAATTATTCAAGTCGTGGTGGGGTTTTCTGGTTTTATTACATACTTGCTCCTTTCTCTCAACTTCCAATTTATCCCTTTAAACAGAACGAGAGAATGTGATTGATTTTTATTAAAAAGCTTAAACTGTTTTTGTTAATTTTGTTTGTTTCATACTCATTTCATGTTAAGCATTTTCCACAACATTCCATTTTCAGAACGAAAACATACATATTTGCCCAAATATCCAATCCAATTCACTGCACACTACACATGTTTTAGCTGCTACGATGAAGATGACCAATCCTCCTGCCATCATCAATCATGCAAAACATACATATTTGCCCAAGTATCCAATCCAATTCACTGCACACTACACATGTTTTAGCTGCTACGATGAAGATGACCAATCCTCCTGCCATCATCAATCATGCAAAACATCACAATTCCTTTCTGCTTCAAACACACTGCATGTTTTTTTCTATCTGCAAACAATTTGCCATTCATTTCTTCAATGTGTTACCGCATAACAAGTAATATTATGAAGCTTTTGAGCTTTTTACCGAGGGAAAGGAATGCATAATAAAATATTTTTTAAGAGTCCATTTCGTAGAGGAGACATGGACATGAAAAAACAAACTTCCGAAGAAACATCTCCGTCAGGATCATCATCATGATGGCACTCTCACCCTTACGAACACTTTTGCCATCATCAAACAGAATTTGAAGCGTGCATTTTTAAATTCCTACTCTTTCATTTTCTTCTTCTTTCTTATTATTGCTTTTTCCTGGAGAGAGCGAGAGTCATTTAAAAAAATGTTGATGACGATGATGAGAACCGTACACACTACACACCACCAAAAATTCAAGCGTGGACCTTGATCCCACTTATTCCCACTTTATACTTTTGCCTCTTCTTCATATTACATTTTACATAGGTATACCAGTTCTTTTCTCATACGTGAGAGAGTTTAAATATGGTTGTTACTTCATGATTAGATGGTTTTTATGTGAAGCCACCACCACCATCACATGGAAAAAAGGAAAGAGAGAAAAGAGAGAGAGAGCCACCTCACCTGAATTGCTAATGATGAGAAAATCGATACATTTATACATATGTGTAGCTATAATAACTCTTTCCTTTGGTTTTTGGGTTAGTTAAAAAGATAGAAGAGAGAAAGAGAGGCACACATACTTATTATAACTTATAACACGGCCTTTCACTACTAAAGCATAAAGTTTAAAAAAACTATTCACTCTTATTCTTCACGTACATAAAAGCAGAAAGTAAAGTTTAAGTTTACCGAGAAAAAGACTTCTTAAGCATTTAAGGCTTTACTTCTTTGAAAATGAAAGAAAAACAAGAGATTTCTGTACAAAGTAATACACATTTTGACTTTTTATACGTGTTTTGCTCTCTTCAGCAGCATGCAGCAACACAGAGAAAGCAAAGCTAAAAGCAAACGCATAATAAAACTCAAACAGGCGTTTTTGTTGCAACGTCAGGTTTACACTTGAGCAGATTATTTTTCTCTCTCGCACTCTCCATCCCGCTTACTAGATAGAATAGGCTAAGTAAATTCAATTTGCTTACCTTTTTGATTTCCCGGCTGATTGCTGAATCAGGCTCGTCCGAATTTGCTACTGTCGACTTCCTCTTGGAGGGTGGTCCTACTACTATCGTTGGCGTTGTGTCGTCAACCTGCAATGTGATATAGACATAGAAAACATTATTTTTCTTTTTTTCGGATTAGCTCATTTGCTTGCTACTTTTTTTGTGAAAGGCTACTTTTCAAAAGCAGTGGATGGTTCATAGCAGTAGATGATTTTAATGATCTGATAAAAAAGCACGATTTGACTCTAGATAACTACTCCAAAAAGTCAAAATATTTGCTCTTGTTTTCAAAGTAATAACAACTTAATTAGCTTCGTTTAGAAGTGAAATCTTGCAGACGGAAGTGAAGTGGAGTATTTTCGTAGTAAGATTAGGAATAACAGCAAAAAAGCAGACCCAAAACTAGCATCAGTACCGACACCGCACCGTACAGATATTGATCATGATGATGATGATTCATGATTATTTTTCTAGTGAGAGTCTTCGTTTTTTTTCAACAAAAGGCTTCGAAAACGGACGCATCATCTCATATGTAACAAGATCATGAGAGAAGTAGGCGGAAAGGAATAAAATGAAAAAAATAATTCTGGTATTTTGGAGAGAAGGTTAATTATCAAATTACATTACAATCCAGTATAAAAGCAAATAGTAATAGTAGAATAAAATGTATGAGATTTTATGTGACTTTTGTACGATTCAATAAATCTTATGGAACTGTTGTTAGCTATCAAATCAGTATGAGTATTTTTTGGTACTTTTGCCAGCTAAATCAAGAAGAGAAAAAAACGAGTGAGCGCAGCAGTATGGTAAAACCGTAGAATAGTAGTTTTGTACGATGATGCGGAGGAGTAATGGAATCGTCGTTGAGTCGTACTTACAGGATGGATGCTGCGTTATTAAAAAGAATGCTTTTACAAACGAAAAACGCTGCTTTTTCTTTCGAAAAAAAAGCACAGAAAGTGTAATGTGGGTGACAACGATATGATAGTGTTGAGGCAAAAGACATGATAAAATATGATGGGTCTTTTAGAATGCATCAATAAGTATATTATGCACGTGCACGGATACTGAGAAACGAGGATGATGATGATATGGATATCTTTATACTATTATTATCTTTCTCTATTGCCTTTCGCCTAAAACTACAACTCTTTATAAAAGATCAGAAGCGGTAGACGAAGAAAAAAGATGCGACCGTTATACTTAATGCATAAACCCGAGAACGAATCACCGATGCGTGTTATTTTAAAAAAGAACTAAAACGAGAAAAGTAGCATCATGAGAGACCAGAACGGTAATGGTCTTTGGCTCATTGTCACATACACATAATAATCATCATATGAAGGTTGTTACATAATCTCTGCTCTTTCCGTACGTACGTACAAAAGGATCAAACACAGAAAAAATGGTTTTCTACTAATAAAAAACAAGCAACTTACTCCTCTGCACTTGTTTTTAGTCAGTGATTTTTGTCTTCTCTTCTTTACTGCCTGCCTACACAAAGTAATACGAGACGGAGATAAAATAGAAGGAGAAAAAGAAAAAAGTAGATTGAAAATCTTTTTACTGCCTCAGTTTAGCTCACCGTCGTGCTGTTGCTGTTGTTGCCGTTTGCATTGCACTACTAAAAATATTGTCTATTCATTACATACGACGCATAATATTAATTTTAACGTTAATGCAAGTAACATCTGAAGATCAGAGTAAGCTATAATATACTATACTCATAAGATGGGATATAGAATATACCAAAAATTTTATTTAACATGCTACTTATCCTAGTAATTGTGTAGTAAATCAAGTTAAAATGCATGCATTCTATTCTACGTGGGTTTTAAAAAACTCTTGTGTTAGTTTTTTCTGCTTCTGAAGAAGAAAAAGAGATGCTGTTGCGTTGTTGTTGCATGCAACCGTTTTAGTGCAATTCAACAGGGGAAAACTACGGAATGATCCTATTTTTAACCACACATAACGGGAATATTATGACATGCATTAGTATTTCCAGCTATATACATACACACTACATCTTTAGTTCTTCCTAGACGCTAGACGAAGAAGAAATCTTTTTTAAACTGCTTAGAAAGGTTTTTGCCACACTACATCATCTTTGTAAAAAAGTTCATTTTATAGGTGAAAGGGATGGGATCATAGTGGATTTCATTCCGATCGGAAGTCAAACTGTCTTTAGTCAGTTGGAATGTACTACGGCGAAGGAAACGAACGAGTTATTTTTTGAAACTCAATAATAATGGCACCAAATGGCCAAATATCGAATGCAATTGCTTTAAAATTTAGACAACAAATATAACAAACAAATTCAAATACTTTTAAATATTGAATAATCTCGATAAAGATTAGCTCAACTACTTTTTAAAAGTATGATTTCTTTCCCACGAAAAGCTTAGACTTTTGCTTCCTCTGACGATATTATGCAAATTATCATAATTTTAATCATATGATAATAAGAAGGAAAACTTTAGCAAAAGCAAATGTACCATGATCATACTCACACTTAACAAATAATCATACCTCGCTCATCACTTCACAATTTTTTATGAACTTGCTAATTGCTAAGATAAACGAGTTAAAAGAAGAGAAGAGCAGATGTAATTGGAATCAGAGGGTAAACAGACAGAGAGACTGCATCGGAGAATTAGCATAATCATACAAATACGCAATATCTATCATCAAAAGAACTATTCAAGATAAAGAGGATGAATCATTTGGCGCTAAAAGTAGGGTAAAAGAAATAAAGAATTATGTATCAATCAAGAGCACGCATATATATTTCTTCACGCACGGATTTCTAAATGAAAGAATGAAAAAACACGCATAACTTAAAAATTCAGCAATTTAGTTAAATTTGTTAAAAGAATTTACATAATTGATTTGTTCTATTTCACATTTGTTAAAAAACTGTTTAACCGCATTTTCTGTAGAAATATTACTGCAGGCATGAATTTTTATAATGAATCTGCAATTAACCCCAGCGTTATTAATTAAATCAACATAGAACCAACTTAGATTTGCTAAAGATGGGAAAAGAGATGCGTTTCTATCCATTCTCTCTTAAACACACCCAATTTTAGTACTAGATGACGACACAGTTAATTTAATCAGATAAATCCAGGCTTTTCTCATAATCCCTTTATAAACCTAACTACTACTTCAAATTTTAAAGAATCTTTTGAAAAATCTGCTGCTCTTTATTAGCACAAGGCCATACAAAAACCACATAATTTTCAGAATAATTATTCATAAACGTCTTCTCTCTTCTCAGAAGTCCTTAATCCTGCCCACGCATCCTTCCTTTGTCAAAAAAAGTTAGCAAATCCAGCTTATAAAAAAGATAATTAATTTTTGGTACATGTACATATAAAAGGGAAAGGAAACCCTGTAGAAGAAAAGAAAATATAACGGAAGAAGGTAACTAATTACTTCAGATATTTAAGCATAAGGTTTCAGTATTAGGTTTGAAGTTGAACTAAAAAGAGCCGAAATATTGTACACTGATTAAATAAATTATGCTGTTATCCTATTAAAACTTTACATAATTAAAGGCATTTTACTCAAAAGCCTTTTTATGATGAATCCTTAAAACTTTCAAGTTCCTCGCATAAATAAAAGCATCCCTTCAGTTGTAAATTACATCCAACGAAATTCAAATTGCCGATACAAAACAAAACGAGTGCTGCTGATCATATCATCGGAATTTCTTTAAATTTCAAATATGGAAACTGAACAATATCAGATATGACTACGACCGTTATGTTTTCAACGTCAAAGTGCTTATTAGTTGAAAACACGTTATTTACTTATCCCTATTCTGTCATCAATCTTCTCTTCTTTTTTGTTGATGTTGTGGGAGAACACTAATAACGAACGATATGAGATGATGAGTAATAGCAATGAATAAACCTACACCACCTTCTCTCCTTTGCAAAAAAAACAGCGAGCAAAAGAATAATAATAATCTAGGGCAACAAAGACCTGAGAGAGGAGGAGGAGGACCACACAAATTCGAATTCTTTGTGAAAAAAAATAATATTATTATTATGTGCGAATATGCTCGGGTTACCTTTTGTCGCTCTTGTCGTCGTACCGTGATAACTATAACTGCAGCTCCTACGAAAAAATGTGCCAACAATATATATCAAGAAGGATTTATTTTTTTTAAATGAACAATACAATTTGTATTCTTATTCGACGTCAGTTAATGTGACCTACCTATACTTACTGCAATACCACATACTTGCGTGGATAAAGGAACTAACTTTTAAGTATGGCAATTGGCCTAACTAAAGTTCATATTGAATTGAATCCTAAGATACAAGCAAGCAAGCCAGAGTTTTTTTCACTTTCACAATTGCAATCTTTACTGTGACGTCTAACACGCCACGCAATCATCGTTCAGCGCCACCATCACCACCAACATTAGTATTTATGCTTGGTCATCAAAGTCACATATTAAGCTCGCCGTAAGAATAACGGAGTTATAAACAATATCATTTGCTCTTTAAAGCATGTTTATTCATTAACATCCTCATTTTGCATGCATAACTTAAGTAGCACAATAGTTTGGCATCATTATTGTTAAAAAAGAAAAAATATTGCAATAAATTAAATGTTTTTTTCATAAAACGAATTCATTACAAATTCCGCAAAGTAGTCCTCATCGGGCTAATCGTATTATTAATAAAAAATGTCAGTTTGTGAAATGTATTAGTCTGGTTAGAATTTAAATTGGGGCTACATAAACACTCGTCGTTACCCATATTGGTAACAAAATAACATTTCAAATTTAGTATTAATCCGACAAAATAAAATTGAAACTTAAATTATAACGAAAATTTTAATATGGCCGAAACGCAATGTGGATGGACTTGGGTTATTAAAGAGAATGAATCACGACATTCCATTGTCATTTGTATTTAATATGCAAAACATCCTACTTGAGAAAGCCAAGAGAGGGATTTTTTTACGAAAAATTAATAGAGCCCTCATCATTATCAATATTACTATGCAGCATTAAACAGGATGTACTTACTTTTACGTAACAATATTCTTGCATGAATGAAGTTAATACCATATACTGTATGCTGCTGCTGATGTTGGTCAATTTAATGGGTGAATCATCCTTTTTAGAGCATCAGCAACAGGAAAAAGCTAGTTTAAAATAGTTAAGTGGTAGAACTGAAAGGCGATATATAAAGAGAGATGAGCTTGTCCAAGTTGTCTATAAGCATGCATGTCTAATCGCAAGTTTAATGTTCCTGCTGAACATTATTAAAAAAGATTTGTTTTTATGATGGTTCTACTTCCAATTTTGCGTATAGATGCCTAGTTTTAAAGCATTCGTGTTGCAATGTAGGTTTAATAGGTTTGTGACATTTCCCAGCAGCAGCAGCAGTGCTTTAAAAAGTACACAATGAATAGCTAGTCTATCGTCGTCATAGGTTTGAGAATAATACTTCTAAACCGTATGATTAAGTCGTTCGTTTCATTAAAATAACCGTTATACCGTTATAGAAAATCCTTTGTTATCGCTGGTTTGCATTTCTACAAACGTATTTGCTAAAAAAGTGTAAAATTTCTGATAACCACACGATGCGATGCACAGATATTCAGGATATATCAAGTTATGTTCAACAAGTAGGCGTATTAAGCCAATGAGCTACTTGCAAGCACTTTTCTATCACGAAAATGGAAGTTGATTGTAATCTTCACTTCAAAATTGGCGGAGGTATTCCTATTCCTTCTTGCGAAAAAATGATCCAGTAGAAAGCTGTTTTTGTACATTTTTTTAAATAGGACATAAAAAGACAACAACAGCAATCCAAGTGCTGCAAGAACAACCCTACAACTGCAAATAACATTCATCAAAACACCTCTGAAGTAGCGACGACAGCCAACAGTGATTATCAAGAATCCTCTGCAATGCTGCATTGTTTGGTAGTTTTTACGCAATACAGCTTGAAAAGAACTCAAGAAGTGTGACAAGTGACAATAACTCTTTCGTAGTAGCACTATTATATTTTTTACATAAACTCATTCACTTACAGTCGCATACACTTTCTCTTCTTTTTTCAAAGACCTTAAACCAACAAAATGACAGAAAAGGATTTTTGTCTCTTTTTTCTTTACGCTTTACCCACCCATTTCGTGTGCTGATGATGATAATGATTACAATATTATGCATTTTATTGTGCATGTCATCGTCCGCTCATTCACGGTATCATCATTCTTCTTTGTTTCAAGAACGGATGTTTGGTTGAGTGATTTACTTTTTTAAAAAAATTTCATTTTCTTTCTTTCGCGTGCAGAAAAATAGTTCTTCTGATGATTATTATGAGGATGATTTTTGTTTGTAAATTAAACAAAGAGGTAGGTAAACCATGAGTATTTACTATTTTTCGTATTGTTGTTTTTGTGAGAGAATTCGTGTGAGTAAATACCTGTCCTTCATAATACTATCTGTATTTAAATGAATAGGTTTTTATATTTTGATCTGTTTTTAATAAGAAGAAACTCCATCGCATGCAAAATGACAATTTCATGAGTTTTCTTATATTATACAAAATCATGGGGATTTCAACAAAAAATATGGTGATGCAATATTCACTGCAGTAGTTAAAATACCTATGTACGGAATTGCTACTAGCTAGCTGGCATTGCTATTTTCAACTAATGCCATCGCCGCAAGTAAGTTTGCTACTGTTTAAAATTCTCTTCTCTCGCAATAAAAATATTAGCAACGAAAGCAACGTCATTCATTCTCACTCTTTTATATGGGGAAACGTATCCTTTCTGTTTTCTCCTAGCTCTTGCCTTAATTTTTTACTTCAACAAAGATGTTTAAAGAAGTTTACCAATCCACAAAATTTCACAAGAAAACCGGAAAAAAATATCCGCCGTGTTTAATAAAGAATGAGGCAATATGAAACTAACTCCATTCCCCTATTACTATCCACTTTTTCCACCCGTCTCTATTCTCCCCACTTTTGCTTCGTAACAAAAAAGTTTAGTTATTTTTCTTAAAAACGAAAAGAATACAACATCGAAACTAACCAAAAACTTTCTCCGGAGAAGAAAAAAAACTTAAAATAAACCGTCGTCGTAAGAAGAGCTCAGACAGCTACATTTATATCTCACTTCACTAACTCAGAACAACAGCTACTTCGACAGCGATAAATGAAACGGACCTGGAGAGCGCACATCTGTGTCATGCTATAGTGGCTCTTCCATTTTATAACCAAGAAGTCAAGTTCCCTTTTTTCCTTCTCCATTGTCTATTTTTTTCTCCGTCACCCAACAACACTTTTTCATTTATTAATACACAAAAAAAAGTTTTAAAAAATTGTTTTTTCAAGATGGTCGTTTTGTGAATGAAGAAGAAGACGAGGAAATGGAAAATATTTATGGAAAAACAAAAAATGGCTCTATACAAAACTTTTTTGCATTATAGTAAGAGTATTTATTTACCATAGCAGGTTACTGTTTCTTCACAGCAACTGTCGCGAAGGTATAAAATAACGAAATTCCTGTTTTTTTGTGGAATAAGTTATTGGCATACTCGTATTGTCTGCTGCTACTGCTGAAGAAGCGTGTGACTGGGTGGGTAGCAGAACGCAAAAAATATTCAGAAGATTGCATAATAATCCCAAGATGTTGATCAGAAAATACTGCAGAGACTCTCCTCAGAAGGTGTATT
>JAHZNJ010000509.1:0-11727 GCA_027744475.1 Lepidocyrtus cf. sotoi NNG-2020
AAAAAATATTTAATATATTATATTGCTCACATAAATTAATTATTGTTTTTTTTCCAGTTTAAATATTTTCCATTCCGTTTTAAAAAAATTCCAAGGAAACGATAATAATTAATTTTTCTAAACCCCCGTGAAATATATAAAATTAACCGTTTTTAAAAATAAAAAATAAGATGTTTTACTCATGATGATGATGATTATATAATAAATAGTTTAAATAAAAATGATGATGATGATGATGATATAATTGTAAAAAGAAAAAACTCGAATAAAATTATTAAAATTATGAGGAAATATATAATTTATTTGGGTGTTTTTATTTTTTATTTTAAAACAGTTGGAGAGAAGAGAATTATAAAATAAAAAATCATTTTTATTAAATATCACTATAGTAACGTTAGTTATTTAACAAAAGAAAATCTACGTAATAAGATACAATCGTTACTAAAAAAATAACCTCACGAAATTAGTAAACTCGACACCATAGCAACAATGTAGCAAATCAAATCTCTCAAATAACCCCCCAAATAAAAACCCCCCTCTCAAACATGATTATCAAAATTAGGATTATCAACCCCCCACCCCCCTTGATGCTGCTGCTGTTGCTGTTGCTGATAATAATAATAATCAGGATTATCCAACCCCTCATTATTCCCTAATTGCCCCCCATTATACCCCTGCTGCTTATTATTCCCTTTACTAATACTAACAAAATTATCAAGATAAGTCAACTCCCCAATAAACAAATAAACAACCCACAAACTATAAAACCTGTAAAGAATCGTTATTAAATCAAGTATAACTAAAGTGAAACTTATAGAGAAGCATAGGAGTAGAATCACTGTTACTATGGAGATTGATATTATAGTTGATTGGATGTAGAACCAGGTTTTTGCGTATTTTATCTTGTACTGCAATTAAAAAAAGAGATTATTATTTAAATTCTGATTTTTAATCTGTTGCTATAGTAAATATAGGAACTCACGTTAACAGCCCCCAAATAAAGCAACCCAGAAACCCCAACGTTCGTAACTAAAAACACGACCAAGATGCTCCAGACGCCGGTTTTAACGTAATCTTTTTGTTTTGGGAAAAATAAGAATTTCGGTTTAAAAATTGAATCAAAATTGATAAAAATTAAGATAATATAGAATTACTCACCCTCCCCATTATCCCCACTCAACCCCATTACCAAACTAACAACACAAACGATCAAGAATATGAATGCAATCACCTAGGTAACAGATAAATTATTATTAAAGAATAATAAACAAACAGAAAAAACCTTCGAAAAATAAGAATATTTTTTTAAAAAATACCAAATCAACGATAGAAACGATTTTAGCTCCACTCCTCAACGTTATACAGCAACATGGGTTTAATATCGCCATTATTTTTTTTTTTAAATGTGGGGTAATTATTTAAAAGGGGAGTGGGTTGTATCATAACACGAATAACTTTTGATTTTTTAAAAATTAATATGAAACAAAAAATTCATACGAAATTTTAACGAAACTTCACCGAATTAAATATTAACTCTCCGGTTTTTTTAAATTAGATAAAAACTCCCCAACCAAAGAAATATCCTTCAAAAAACTAACTCTCATTTTCTATAGAGCCCCTCCAAATTTAGTCAAGAAACCCATAAACAATAAGAGTCTTTCACTTTCATTTATTTATGCCCAAATAAATAAAAATGACCATCTTCATTGCGTTCAGACTAGATTACACAATATTTTTGTATTTCATCATCATATTATCGCGTTCGCTCGCGTTATGCAGAGTAACAAAACACCTACGCGCGTGTTTGTAGTAGTAGTAGACCGTTTTCTTGCACAATCTTATTTTTGCTTTAGCTTCAGAGTGACCAAAGAAGAGAAGCTTTTTTTGTATGCGATGATGATACGTTCAGGTAGAAAATTATAATTCACGGGATAGTGTGAAATGTTTGTGTTTAAAATTATTATAAAGTAATAATATTCTAACCTTGTGGGTTAATCATGAATTATTTATTTTTTTGTTAAATATTAAGGAAGTAGTTTAAAACGGTGGTTTAAGCATGAGTTTAACGAAAGAATATTTATATGAAAACTATTGAGTTTTATGGAGTTTTGAATTTTTTCTACTAGAAATATTGATGCATTAAATTAGGATGAGTTAATTATTAAGTTACGCATGAGTTTAATGGGAAAATGGTTTAAACGCGATGTTATGGAAACGAGTTGATAAAAAATATCAAAGTATAATGAAACTGAAACAATTTTTATGCATTTTTATGCAAAAACGATTATTTGAATTGTGGCAGGTTCATCTGTCCCAAAACAACTCCAAATGAACTTCTCCAAAACCCCCATTTATGAGTTAAACATGAGTTTAACGAGATAATGAGATTAAAATAATTTTTAAAAAGATGAGTCGATAAATTCTTACATTTAAATGAACTTAAAAATAATAAAATCACTCCGTACCTATATCAAATAAAACTCCCCCAAAAAATTCAAATTCAACTTCCATTTTTATTATTATTTCATAAATTATTAAAAACAAAAAAAAAATCAACATTTTAAAATTCATCCTCCAAATAACTTAACTCCTCCTTAAAAAAAACCAAAAAAGTCTTTAAAAAAACACCACAAAAAAAAAGAATTACAATTTATTTACAAACGCAGCGTTTTAAAAAAAACCTTAAAGATGTAAAACCATGAGGGTTGACTTCACACACCGGTTTTTTTTTCTTCTTCTCTCTTAATAATCCATTAAACACAATAAACCCGAAAGTATCGGATTTGTTTTTCTTAGAAAGAATCCCTCATGGTTGTTATTAAAATTACGATCAGTCATTAAATTATTTTTATTATTATTATACAAAAGAGTTCGCTTGTTCAAGCTCCGTTCTTCTTCGGTTGATGATGATGAAGTCTGCTGCTACGAGGATGATGAAGCGTTCATTCCTGATAAGAATGTTTGGGGGAATCCTGGGTTGTTTCCTGTTTTAAATAATTGGTTCATTAATTAAAATTCTATTTACGGATGTGATAATTAAAATACACTGTGCTTTAAAAATAAGTGTGCATTTTTGGGAAGTTGATTCTTAAGATAAAAATTACTCATAACTGACTCAAACTTTAGCAATGCACATTTACTTATAACCCACAGGGTAAATAAAACATAAACTAACCAGGATTATTAGTACTCGAGCCACTACTAACAACATGAGTAGTACTCCCCCCACTAACAACCCCCCCACCACCACCACTGGAACTAGAAGAACTACTCGCAGCAGCAGCAGCAACAGCAGCAGCATTCTGTCTCGCATGCCTCGGAATAGGAGGTTGTAAATATTCACATCTTGCTAATAGCATTACGTCTAATCTGTCTTCCTTACGGTATGCTAAGCATTGGCGGATTAGTTGCTGCAAAAAGAATTATTATTAATTTTATTTTAATTGGAGGGTATTTTAAATTATTAAAATACAACGTGTTTGTTTATAGTCGCAACAAATGAGAGCTATTTTTAAAGTAAAATATAATTTTAATTTTAAGCTGTAATGTAAACGGAGGAAAAATAACGATGGCAACTCAAAATTTGCATTCAACTTTAGCTCTAATTTGTTGCGACTTTTAACAAACACGTTGTATATTCATCCAGGAGTTATGAAATCTCGACGGTTTAAGTAAAGGTAAACTTTAAAGACCCCCTCGAGAATAATAATTAATTAGTTACCTTAGCCTCAGGAGAAACAGTCGGTTTATTAGGAAACTGCACTTCAGTAGCTTTTAAGATCGTGTTTTCTTCTAATATCGTCGCTTAGGCTTTGGTTGTGTCCGAAGGGCTGCGAATTGGGTTTAAAATGAGTTAAATATGAGTTTAAATGAGTTACAGATGAGTTACGCGTGAGTTATACGTGAGTTAAGAAAGAGTTAAAAGCAAGTTCTCTCACCTTCTTCCCATATAGGCACTGATAAAAAATAACCCCAACACTCCAAACATCAACTTTCGAAGAGATTTTAGGTGGAGTCTTCCCTACCACGAAACATTCTGGTGGTAAATACCTAAAAATAACAAAATAACACTAAATAAGTTTTGTTCGTCATAGCAACTAATAAAAAATCTTAAATATAAGTATTAAGTTTACCAATAAGTCCCGGCCCCTTGAGAAGTAAGATCCATCCCATGCTCAGGATTATAATTATCCTCATCCATAACTTTACTCAATCCGAAATCAGTGATTTTTATTTCTCCACACACGTTTCCTTCCGTTAGCAGAATGTTACCTGCACAACAAATTAAACAATTAATTCAAACAAACGAATCTACTCGAATTAAAAATACAAAAAAATAAAGAATATATTGAACTCAGTCTTTTCGCTAAATGGGTTTTTTTTCAAGGGAGAAAATAGAGAGAGAGAGAGAGAGAAAGATGAATGGAGAATTTTTATTTTGTTTTGTTTGTCGTGTTGTTTTGTGTGTAAAAGTATTTTTTTTACGTTGGAGTAGTAGTTTTGTTTTGTTAACGTGGTTGGGTATATGGTTTTGTATGTGTGTAGGGTTTAGTGTGGAGAGGGATAGGGATACTTTTCATGGGGATTTTATGTATGTAGGATAGTTGTTGTAGGAAGTTTTCTTTTGGTGGTGGTGATGCGGCATGGATTTTGTAGTAGTAGTGTAGTACGCGACCTTCTTCATCATGATTCTGATGCTTTTTATCGGCTTTTTCGTAATCGTTGTTATGGAATTCTTGTTCTTTTTACCTGTGCTTGTGTGGTTGATATGAAAAGATTATGTTTTAGCGTGTTCATCTTTGTTCTTCATGAAAATTGATGATTTTATGAAGTTTTTATGCAATTAGTTAGGAAAGTTATTGATTGAGTTTCGGGATTACGTTTGATTTCAAATTCAATTAGGGGTTAAATCGGCATTTACAGAAAGGAGTGGTTTCTATGGAGTTTTATGAAAAACTTATGCGTAAGGATGATTATACGTTGATTATGATGACATTGATGACTCTAATCGGTTTAACTTATTCTGATTTTCATTCGGTTAAATAGTGAACGCGAATTATGTTTTATGGTTTCTATGGAATTTAATTTTTATTTTATTAATCACGTTTTTAATTGAAATTATATGTGGATATATTTTTTTTGATGAATGATGAATGATTTTATGCAGTAGGATTAATTTTGGGAGCAGAAGATGAAGCGATTCGTGTTGTACTTTAGGGTAGTTTGAAAACTTTCTGGTTTCTATGGAATTTTTAAAGAAATGCTTTGCTAAGTATGAAAATGTTAAGAAAACTTGATTCCTTCAAGCTTTTCGTTCTTGTTATTATTTTTATTATGGTTTCTATGGTAATGATTTTTATTCATTGTGGTTTCTGTGGAATTTTTTTGTAAGAATTTAAAAATATTATTTATGAAAACGAAACCTTTTTTAAAAAAATGCAGCAACAAAATATTATAACGTTATGAGACTTATCCAAGCACGTTGTATACACTTCTAATCTTCCGAATATCATAAACTATGCATTAATAAAGATGATCGTTACCATGGAAACAAAAATTTATTTAAAATTCATTTATTATTCTCTCCACAAATAAATTAACGAGATCCTTTATCCCCTCCAAATTGACTAGACCAAACTCCCATTAACAACCCCTTCAAAAGCATTACTAATAATAATCCTAGTAATATAAGGCTGATGCAAAGGAAAAGCTAAACCCAACGCTACATTAAGCACACTACTATCATAACCATGACAACCACTATACCTATACAACGGTTTCTTATCAAACCTACACCCACTCGATTGAGCACCAAAAGGAGCAACACAATCTTTCTTCAAACTACAAGCAACCCAAGGCTTTATAATTTTATTAATTATGAATTTACTTTTACAAACTAAAAGCTGACTCGAGTCAATAGATCGATGAAAGTAATAATCCTCAGGAGTAGTACCAAAGTACTGGAAAGTTTTAGGATGTGTATTACTACTAGTAGGATGATTACTAGACCAACCAATTATACCTTCAGATCCCCCACCAGATCTACTCAATTCTATTAATTTGTTAATATTAACATAACTGTTTCTATTAACAACCCTGTCTATATCTAACCATACTATACAATTCCTAGTTTTTAATAAATTATAAATTATTAAAGGTCGATATCCACGGATTACAGGATCACGGATGTGGTCTGGATAAGATTTGAAATCGAAGTTCTTGATTTTGCAGTAACTGTTGTTGCAGATATTTGATAATTGTTGGGAGTATTCTGGGGGATTAGTTTGGTCGACGTTATAAAGGATTGTTGATAATGTTTGTTCTGTTATTGATGAGATTAGAGATTCTGCGTATGGGAGTTGGGGGGATGTTACCTGGGGGATAATTTAATTGAATTTTTTAGTTATAGATTTTTTATATTTATTGATTGATTGTTGTTATAGTAACGATTAATTTAAACTCACAGAAGAAACGATAACAAAACTATCGTTATGCAGATCATCATCGATACTATTAAATAAATCGCTGTACTTCTCGTCTACTTCTAGAGGGTTGTTCATTGAGTTTGTTTGGAGGTTTGCCTGTTTTAATTAAAATTAAGATTGATATCGTTAAGGAAACAGCTATTAATGAAATTGCATTGCTCCTTTAACATTCATTGGATTATCAAATAAATGTTTTTACCTTCAACGTCTCCAACTGCTTATGAGTCTCAGAAACTAACTGTTCTAAATTAACAGCAGCTTGATCACGATTAAATATACATAATATAATAGTTGTTAAATTTAAACTCACGGAAGAAACGATAACGAAACTATCGTTATGCAGATCATCATCGATACTATTAAATAAATCGCTGTACTTCTCGTCTACTTCTAGAGGGTTGTTCATTGAGTTTGTTTGGAGGTTTGCCTGTTTAGATTAAAATTAAGATTAAAAGATCGCTAAGGAAACCGGTCTGCCTCCTTAACATTGTAATTAAATTAATTTTTACCTTCAACGTCTCCAACTGCTTATGAGTCTCAGAAACTAACTGTTCTAAATTAACAGCAGCTTGATCACGATTAAATATACATAATATAATAGTTGTTATGCCTACTGATATAGTTAGTGCTAGGAATTGTCTGAATTTACACTGCATTATAATATAATTTTAATTATTTTTATTATAAAATTTTGACGTTTTATTATTTTTTGGAAGTTTCTATTATTGAGAGATATAGTTAGTGCTAGGAATTGTCTGAATTTACACTGCATTATAATATAATTTTAATTATTTTTATTATAAAATTTTGACGTTTTATTATTTTTTGGAAACTTCTTGGATTGGAAGATTTTGTTTATGTTTAAGTATGAGTATATTAGTAGGGAGAGAGCAGCTGTGTAGTAGTGTGTATGTGTAATTGTGTAGCTGTTTTTACTGTCATGCTATGTGTATTTGTAACATCATCATCATCATCATCATCTCGAATCTGGATTTACAGAAAACGAGAAAACGGTTTTTATTTCATGTGGGTTAACGCATCGATTCTGTAAAAATTATTTAACAGCGTTTCAAACATGATTTTTATTGTGGTGAAAGCAGAATTATTATGAGCATTTATTTTTAAATAAGAAAATAATGATAATTCTTATTTATTGTAATAATTACGAATAAAAAAAAGTTAATCAACTGATTTTGTTGTTGATGATAAAATTTTGTTGGATTACTATATATTAAATGATCAAAGTCAAAGTCATGACACTTTATTATTACGCATTTTTTATTTAATCAGACATTAAATAAAAAACATACATACGATTATATTAAACAAAGGATTATTATGATATTTATACTCCATACTCATGCATATAAAGGGAGCGGCTATATAATAAAAATACTCTTTTTTATACTTTCTCTACCATATCGTAATACATAGGTACACACAAGTGAGTATATATCACCATGACGTTGATTTTACTCTGACTCACTATACTATTATATAGCCACTCCTCTTCTCTTGCCTCTTGTTGATATATAATTTATTGATTTAAAAAATATATATTTTCTTCTTGTATGTATTCATAATCAGTCAGAAGAGGATTCTTTTCGTTTTTCGTATGTGATAAGAGTTCATTTATTTTTTTGTTGGAAGGATCATTTGTATTAATAAGGATAAATAATTTTTTGATTTTTTAAGGAGTTATTTTTAAGAGGGATTTTTTAGTAATAATTTTGGGTTGGAATTAAATTCGGGGTTTTGTTTTTTTTGGGTGTTATATATTGTTGTTGGGGAAAAAACTTTAATCATGTGAGTTATATTTTAATTTATATAAAAGTATTAAATTAATTGTGAAGAAATTATTTAAATAACTGCGAAAATGATAATTAATAGGTCTGACGGAGGAGAAGCCCCACCAACGATCCCAGGCCCTGCAAAAACACCTCAGCAAATAGCTGCACAGAGGAGGTTACAGCAGACTCAGGCTCAAGTTGATGAGGTCGTTGATATCATGAGGACTAATGTTGAGAAGGTTTTGGAGAGGGATCAGAAGCTTTCGGAGCTTGATGATAGGGCTGGTTAGGAGGATACTTTTAATATTTTTTTTGGTTGCTATGAGTAACTATATTTAAAAAATGTTTGTGGTTTATTTACAGATGCGTTGCAGCAAGGTGCGAGTCAGTTTGAACAACAGGCTGGGAAATTGAAGAGGAAGTTTTGGTTGAAGAATTTGAAGGTAAAATTATACTTTTGTTTTTTTAGTCTCCTTAGGTGATATGATTTTTATTAATTATTATTTTATTAGAAATTACAAAGATTGTGCGGTTTTGTTAATAGTGTTTTTTGTTTATTACGTAAATTTTAAAAATTAAAGATCTATTTTTTTATAAGCATTCTGTTTTATTTACTCAAATCGAGCGAAAGTTTAAAGATTTTTCAGCAGTTTTTTTAAACGTTTTATAGTTAGGAAAAGGCAAAAAAAAGTTTTAATTTTAAAACACAAAATATTAAAAATTAAAGATTTTTGTAGTTTTCAGTGATTTTTCTGAACGTTAATTTAAATCAAATTACTCAAAAAAATTTTCGCATAACTATTCAGTTTTATTTACCCAAATCGAACAAAAGGAAAGATATTTCGGAAGTTTTTTACAAAACCGTTTCATAAATGAAAAAATCAAATGGATTGGATTTTATAGTTTTCAGTTTCAGATTTTTAACGTTAATTTAAATGCAGTTTTTTAAATAAAATTACTCCAAAACTCTTTCAACAAAAAAATTGAGTATTTGAAATATGTACAACGAGTTTGAAAAGTTTCAAAACAATTTGTAGACATGGAAACATTTTTAGTTACTGTACTTATTTATGCAAATAAAAAAACCTTATTTCAATTTACAAAATGTAGCAAGACTTTCCAACCTCGTTGCATATCAAATTAACCATAAAAATAAATAAATAATCTAATGAAAATCTTAAAACTCTTCCAGATGATGATAATAATGGGAATAATCGGACTAATCCTCATCATTATAATTGGCGGTAAGTATTTCAACAATTTTAAATTTTAAACAAACTTCAAAATTTTAAATTCAACATTAAATCATAAAAATTACATGTCCCTTATATATATTTCTTTTATTATCTCATGCATACTCAAAAAGGATACTAAATATATATCAACAACAAAAAAACCCCATCATTTTTAAATTATAACTCGATCCTAAACCTATTTAAAAACTTACGTAAAAATTGAGAGCTAAAAAAACCAAAAACTTTTAAAAACAATCATAATCATCATCATAATATATACTCGTCGGGCTTTTATCCCCTTAAATACATATAATATTATACGATTTAAAAAAAACCACCATATCTGTATTTAATATCATCAACTTGTTTTTTGTAAAAAGAAAAACCGATGAAACACAAAAAACAAGAGCTTTATGTGTTTTTTAATTAAGAATAATATTTAGATTTTAAGCAAAACCATCGTACAATCAAAATCAGTATTTAAACCCGAAAAGTTCAAAAAAATTTTTCATGCCAAAATAACATATTTTTCTCAAAATTCATCGCTTTATCCGTGTGAAATATATATCTCCCTGCAAACGAAAACAATCAGGTGTAATATAAAAATGCTTATATAAAAATTGGCTTTCTCTTTCCGACTGATCAAAAAAAATTTAAATTATTGAAGAAGATTCGTATTTTTCGGGATCCTTTGTAATTCGTAACCTTAAGGATACTATAAAAAATGTTTTCCGATATGTAATTTATAGAAAACCCGTTTTAAATATAATATATGCCAAAAAAAAGTAAAATTTCAGATTAGTCGTCTTCGTTTTAGAAAAATTGCCAAAAAAAAAGATTGTTTCTTGCTATTATTAATAGATTATAGTTAACTGGTAAGTTTTAATTAAATTATATATAAGAGAAAATAAAAATCGGCTTTCATACGATCTACATTAAGGTAAAAAAGAATGCTTTGTGTATATATCCCTATAGCAACCGTTTTACTTTTTAAAAATCTTTTACTTATCATTTATTAAAAAAATATATTTTTTAGTTTCTTTATTCGGAGGAGGAAGCAGCAGTTCCAGTGACCATGGAAACGATTCCCAGAAAACTATGCAAATGGAGCATAGCAAAGTTCTTGATTCTTCTACACAGGCCCCGAGTAGTGGGCGGTAAAAAAAGATCCTCCAAAAGAATGACGATTTTATTAAAAATTATTATTATTTTCCTCCCTTTTCTGCTTTATTATTTGTAAAACCGCGATATCGTGTTAAAATTCGCATAATTAAAATAATTGCATGAATTTAACCCAGCTTTTCTTCTTTTATTTTGCATAATAAATCATTTACTAACTCCATATATAATTCGATTTATTAATTAATTTCCGAAAGGTCTTAAATTTCCCCCATAATTTTTTTTATGTAAATATTTTAATTTTAAAAAAAACGACAATTGTGATATAAAAAAATCAATTTTATGTTTATTATTTATATATATATAGGATGCTTTGATTGTGTGGATATCCTTTTTAGATGAGTATTAAAAATACGTGTACTTAAGAAAAATGGTGGTTATAAAAAGAAATTA
This sequence comes from Lepidocyrtus cf. sotoi NNG-2020, assembly GCA_027744475.1. Lineage (NCBI taxonomy): Eukaryota > Metazoa > Arthropoda > Collembola > Entomobryomorpha > Entomobryidae > Lepidocyrtus > Lepidocyrtus cf. sotoi NNG-2020. The sequence continues at coordinate 11,083 of JAHZNJ010000509.1, forward strand.
TTATGAGAAAAATGTATTAGAAATTTTAATATCGTGTAATTGTAGTTTAAAAAAATGGTATGAAATAAAATAATAATTTAAAACAAACTTTTTTTGATTTGCTGATCAGAAGAAGCATTTGATTAATTGTGCAGTTTCGTTAAAGTTTTCACGTATGAGTATGCAAATTTTTGTGAAGGAAATGCATTGTCTCGATAATTATGAATTGAAGTTCTCACCCATCCATCCGAGTCTGTAACTTCTTGTGGAATGCATTTGAAACGTTTCGGGAACTAAACATACGATCCGAAATCCAAGCATTCAGCTCAATATCTTCACCTTGTTTGTTGTACATCTTTCCGATTATTAATTAAACCTCACATTTGGATCCAGTTTTTACCTAAAATTCAGAACCTGCAAGTAAGTCTTCATGAACATGCAAATTTTCTGCTTGGTCTGCATCTTCCGATTAAAATTAAAACATCGCACATATTTGGATTGCATCGTCATAATATCCAGTTTTTACCTGAAAATTCAGTTTGAAATTGCGCATGTCTTCATGAGTTTTTATGCAAATTTAGATCTGCATCACTCTGGTTTGGAAATGAGTTTAATTAAAGTTTAATATGCGTTTAGATGAGTTTAACTTGAGTTATGAATGATCTT
>JAHZNJ010000510.1:0-15987 GCA_027744475.1 Lepidocyrtus cf. sotoi NNG-2020
ATTATCCTCATGATAATGATAACGTGTATGTTTAAAAAATTAAATGCTGTTGTTGCTTTGTGTGTGATGATGATCATAATGATAAACAACGTGATTGTTTCTGCTGGTTCGTAAATAAATTACATTACAAGTCGCAGTCGCTACTACTGATTGATGTTTTTAAATGCATTTCTAGACGAGAGATAATGAAACATAAACTGGGCGAATTCAATAAGATCCTTGTGTCATTAAGTCATTATGTCGCAAAGCCTATTTAGCAGAAATTGAAGAAATTAAAATTAAGTAAGTTAATAGTAGTAAAGTTAAGCTTAATACTTACAATTAACAAACTTTAACACGGTAATAAAAACATCGACGTTGTTTAAAGAAGGTATTTAAAATAATGACAATGAGAACCAGAGAATACGGCATTCGAGCATAAAGCGAAATTATTTTTCCTGGCAGAAGCCGCGACTAGAAACGGTACAGGCGAAAATCAATGCAATTTTTAAAAAGAAAGAAGCAAGTTAAGTAAAGTAAATTTAACTTTACTGCTTGTTTTCTTTGTATGAAAAAGTCAATTATTTACTCAAAGAGACGTCTTTAAATCTTTTACACATTTTTTGAGCTGATGTGAGACCAAAAGGGAAAGAGAGGAAACTATAAAGTTTGAAACTTTTCTCTCAATCTATTAACCTTATCCTATTCCTCTTATTCTCTAAAATATTTAACGAGGAGGAGACCTAAACCTGAAAACGTCTTAAGTCGAATCGAAGTGGAGTCGAACCGAAGCGGAAACTTTCAGCAGTAAAGTCATTTTTCTACAATTCTACCATTCTTTTTCAGTATTTTTCAAAAGAAGCGAGAGATTTTAACTTTCTTTCATAAACCTTTCAAAAAGCGCTTCTGCTTGTTCTTTGATATATTTTTTTTTCTTCTGTGTAAACTTTTTTTTAGTTCCTCTTCCTGCGCTCTCATCAAAAGAAGAAACGTGTCCCATACATAACATATCCCATCCATCCATCCCATCACCATTTTTTCTTTCTTTCTTGCAATACTCTCGCTCGTTCGTCCGTCCTTTCTTCTCTTCTTCTACATTTTATGCGCGTTGTCTTTTTTACTTACAAAATGTAAAAAGGGCGGAAATGAAATAACATAAACTTTGTAATTTACTGACATTGTTTGAGCAGTTTTATTATTTTACATTATCGATGCACTGCTGCATTGCTCCAACATTACTATTTATTTTTCAGTACTTTTTCTACAATATTGCCTTTTAAGCGCAATACATGTTCGTTAGTTCGAGAAAAGTACATCCTTAAAGCACTTAAACTTGCTCATAAATTTTTAATCCAGTTTGAGATTTGAGACAGCAGCATTTTCTCCGTTTTATGGAAAAGTCCATGAAGAAAGGTTTATTCTGAACTATGTACTTATTACTATTTTCAATTTCCATGTATGAGCAGAAGTAAAAGATTTACCGTGCACTTTGTAAATAATGAAATCGTTAATAGAAAAAGAGTAGTTTAAATATTATGTTTTGTAGAATAAAATGTGACATTAAAATTAAGTATGGCGATGATGGGAAGAAATAATGGTTTATTTTTTTTCATCAGCATGAACCAACAAACCGATACGAGTCTCGAAAGTTTATATCTGGCGTGGTATGGTTAAATTTAACTGCAAAGTTTTTCTGTTGGGTTTTTTCCTTTTTCCTACAAACACCTACGAAGCAATTGTAAGGAGTTTGATAAAATCAGAAACCGTACGTGTACTTCAATGATGACTTGATTTGAGTCAAATCACAAATGTGATTCTTCAATCAAATGAGAGCATTTTTATTTAATTGTTTTAACAATGCATGACTCTGACTTGTTCGACCCTCTTAATGAAAATTCCAAAGGCCAAAGATATTTAATGTCATGTAATGAGAAACCAAAGATCAAAGGAGATAAAATCTAAATGAGCTGAAATAGTATTTTTACATATTTTGGACTTTTGCCCTCCATTGATTTCTTCATTATACAATTACAATTGTAGTAATGCGTGTAATTATTCATGAAAACCTGCTAAAAGTAGTTGTGCTTGTGTGAGTGACTGATTGTGAGTGAATAATGAGGAGTTACATCTACATTACATCCACATTCCAAACTCACTCAAACAATGGCAATGACATTGATTTTATTACACCCTTTTTAGACAACCTTGCAAACCAAGTGGTGGTGTGGTGATGGTGATGGTATTCCGCATATTATATAACGCGAAGGTGAAGTACTAGAAGTGAAGTAAATTGATAAATGAGTTGGAGATGAAGAGGAGAGATCTTCATCGCGAATTTCATGATCAATTTGATACATGGATAGTTACAAATTAGAGAGAATGAATACCTACTACTACTCTAATGTCCAATGACCATGCAAACAATCTCAGTAATTTAATTCGTAGGCTGTTACGCTGCTCCTACGACGTAAAAACGAAGAAGAATTTGGAAGTGGTTAGCGATAGAAGAATAATATTATGGTGGTATGGTGGTGGGGGGAGTGTTGTTGATTGATTACGGATGACCATCATCTCCTCCACTGGCCCATGACAAAAGGATAAAACAAAAAATGGGTACTTATTTAGTAACTGCACTGCAGCAGCAGAGAATAATTTGCAGCTGCAAATAATAATAGATATGATATGAAGATGCTGATGAACTCATCAGAAATCATAACAAATCCATTTCTTTCCTTTCCAAATAGTAACATTAAATTAGCATAAAATATCGCACGCAAAACACGTCCAACACAAATCATAATATTTTAGCATTCATATTCAATCTTCATCCTTTAATCTTCTGTTTATTTTATTGTTAGCCCATTTATGGACATTTTTATGCCTAAAAACGTAGTCTCCTTTTTATTTAGAGGCTTTATGCCTGTTGAATGCCAACCTTCTTGATTCAAAGTAAACAAATACGATTTGCAATTCAAATAAACAAACAAAAGGATAAAAATACACACACACACATCCTCAAAAATCGCTTCAAATCATCCCTTTACATACAAGAGATTGAGTAATAACTTTTGTTCGATACTTCAGTTTTAAAAACTAAACACTAAACACATGCTCCAAGGCGTCAAACATTATTCAATAAATCCGATTTACCTTCCAAACAAAAAAGTCTGTGAATTTGTCTGTTGTATTTGTATTCTAGCACCTACTTAACTTACGAATTTAAGATCGTCCGCCATAATTTTATATTTCAATGTAGTAATGCTTAAAAGCTTAAACATTGGAGAATCTGTTTTTTTTCTCTTGCTGTAGTATAAGATTAAAATATTTTAGCCTTTTTTCAAGGATTACCATGAATTGAGTCATCCCATGAAGAAGTCACTACTTGACATTTTGATTCATTGTTGCATGTAACGAGCTACGAGCTTTCTTCATATTTGGAATATGCAGTTTTCAGCTTATAACTTTGAAAAAGTTTATGATGATTACTTTTCATTTTCGTACATCAACAATCCTTTATAGATAGACACAAAGACAGACACACCTTCACCTTCTTTTCCTTCTCTTCCTTCTCTTCCTTCAAAGATTCAACAGGTCCATTTACTTATATATTGCATTAACATATTCTAATTGNCATTAACATATTCTAATTGATTACGTATTACGTAGTACTAAATATTCACTTCGCAGCTTTATACACAAACACACTCTCTTGAAATAAAATTTTCATTCGTCTTTTTCCAAAAAGAAATTCTGATTTTTACGAGAAGTGATAATAACATTGCCACACAACATCCACACACATTTTTCTATAATATTGGCAATGGCACTAGCAATGCCGTTTTCATTTAATCAATCTCATTTCAATGAAATAGCTGCTTACTTACTTACTCGCTGACTTTTTTTAGCTTGGCAAAATGCCCTTGTTCTTCACTTCATTCCACGAGCAGAAAAAATGTGCAAAAATCTAAATCTAACAACTATTTCGATTCTCGCTCACACAAGAAAGCTATAAGCTATACAGAAAGAAATTAACTTGTTTGCACTCATGTTGAAAATTCATTCCGAAAACACTCCCAAAAAATATTTTCTCAACAGCAACATAGCAAAACATGAGGTTGATGATGAGGATACGTAATATTATAACTGTACGTAAGCAACTAAAGGAAGGATGGCACTGAAATGATGTGATCACATCACAACCAGCCCATTTTTTGTTCGCTTTGGCTTATGTACAATTAGCTTTTTTAGGGCTTCTTTTCCTTCCCAAAATGATCTAAAAGGTTGACTCATCATCATCATCATTGTCATCATGTTGTTGCAGCATAATAAAGTGGATGAGCAAAAGTGCTGAGCTTGCTGAAGCTCTCTCTGGAAAAATTGCAAATTGATGTTGGAAGTGGGATATTATGATGAAACAAATACGATTAATGCATGGAGCGTGAACACACATGTGATTTTTTGTCAATTTTTTTCCGTACCTCCCCCATTATAATCAAATAATCATCTACTCTCTTTGAATAGGATGCTGACTGGAATGTCTGACAGAACTGGAGATAATAGACATCCATTTAACTAATACACAATTATTATTTTATAACGTAACAGCAGCAGCGGCGCGCAGCATACAAATTACAATAGAAAATAGAAAGCTGTCTGGTTGGTGATTTTTTTTTCGTTTGTTCATGGCAATAACTAATACACAATTATTATTTTATAACGTAACAGCAGCAGCGGCGCGCAGCATACAAATTACAATAGAAAATAGAAAGCTGTCTGGTTGGTGATTTTTTTTTGCGTTTGTTCATGGCATTGCATGCATTTTTCATTTTGCATCGTCATTAAAATTGCCAAAACAATACAAAAGTTAGTTCAACTAAGGATGATGTTATGAATGACCTTCACTGCCATTATTCTCCTTTGCCTATCATCTTCTGCTGCTGATGCGAAATAAATATGAGCTTAATTTTATTAAATTTGTCAGGTTTAGTTTACTTATTGGTCGGGTTTTACAAGGCAATACACTTTAGTTTTGCTGATTCCTGATCATTAGCAAATATTTCCACACAAAAAAACCGATCCATGATTTTGAGATATGATCTGTTTCTTCATTATACACGGTAGGTTAGGCCCATTATATTTCATGCTTAATTTGCAACGTTTGACTGATTAATGATGGAGCCATCATTATCATCATAATCATCATCATCAAAGGCCAGAAGAAAGTGCAACATCGGCTGCAGTTTAAAACTAATCCCATTTGACTGACTGTTCTACTTTTTCCGCGTTCGCGTTAATTTATGATTATTGAAATATGATTTAATTGGTGAGGAGGAGAGCACAGTGTGGTGCGATCAAAACAGATATTTTTATGGCAAATAATTGTCGTCTCCTCTTCTCTCCCTGTCGTCTTCCTCATTGCATGCCATAAGCATTGACGCAATCATCATAAATTATCATTTTTCTAGATTAATTTCTGCAACTGATATGATAGCCAGATCGAAGATTAAACACGTGACATGACAAAACTGCTGCAAATCTATATTTTCGCCAAAATAAATAGAATTTTATATTTATTGCACAATAAATGTAAAATAGGTTGCTTAGTTTTCAATCCCACTTTGTTTACTCCTCCACAAACAGATTTTTAATATTATGTAACAAGAATTTTAGGATTAGATTGAAAATGGAAATGTCTTATAAATATTTTTTTTTGATAATAATCTAATCTGATTTAAAATTAATCGTGAAGTGAAAGTAGAACATCTTCTTAAAATTCCAATTTCGATGCATTTCAGTCATCGCGTCCTATATTTTCATTTTATTTTAGTAAAGCTCTGCTTAGTATTCATATTCCGTATCGTAGTCATTTTTAGAAAACAATTTCGCGTAAATTGGGATACAGGAAGACTGTTGCTGTTTCGTAATTGCAAAATTTAAAAACTTGAAAAGCAAAATATCAGAGAAGCAATGCATGAATAAATAGAGATCAAATTTGCATGCATACATATATATTATTATGTCATACCACGTACGAGCTACAAGAAAAAAACAAATGTATATTTTTGCAACAAAACTTATTTAAAAACATCTAATAATAATATTCAGTTCCAAACTCCAGTTCACTTGATTACGTAAAAAACACGATGTTATTATGTAATACTAATACAAAACATAAGAATGTAGTATGTTTCATTTTCATCTCTCTCTCTCTCTCGCGAAAAAGTGGAATGAGAAATTCGCGTGATCTTCCGACATAATATTAAATGTTGCTTATTAAATACTCTCTTGTTGTACTTTTCCTATTACCACAACAGAAACAGAAAAATATTATTTTGCCTCTTCTCTTTTTTTCCTTTTACTCTCCTCTTCTAAAAAAGCAATCCAATCGCCATAAATATTTCATATGGCCAAATATTGTTATTATTACGCTTTGCCTTGCATAAAACTTCCTTTTACACATCGAAAAAAAACTAATCTGCAAACAGCAAACTGTGTGACTGGCTCTGGCTGGTGGTGGTGCGGCTGTAATACGGTAATACTTAATAAAACACAATGCAAAACTTTTTTTTCGCTTAGAAAATGAGGGAAGTGGAACGGCGTGTATTTTGCTTTTGCCTTTATTCTGCGAAAACAGCAGCAGCATAGGAGCCACTCAGCGAAAATGGAATAAGCTTGTTTCATCTTCTCGTTTCTTTTCCATTCACACCTACAACAAATAATTCTGGAATTCCAGTAACATAAAAATAACTTTTGAAGTATGTAATACTTGAGTATGCGTATGTGAGTACACCTATGCAAAAAAAGTATGTCTTGTGTAAATAATGGAGTACGGAGAGTTCCATTTTAACCAAAAAAAAGTTTTTGACGAGAGATGTGATGTGAAAGAGATGAGATGAGCATATCCTTTAAAAAAATACCGAGAGATAAAGATAAACACGTGTCGATCGTTTTTCATCTCGATTTGCCTATTCTTCCTTCAATAGCTTTTGCTTTGCCTCTTTAAATATTAATGCATTTCTCTTGCTACTGCTATGCTGCCGAATAGAAGTCTTGTCTTGTCATTTGTGATCAGATCATCATCACATTTAATCGAATCATCAGACAGAGCTGGTCGGTGAGTGGTGACTAGTGACTTACAAACCAGAAAAAATCATCAACCTGGACAAGGTGACTTCTTCAAATAAAAATGTTCACATAAGTGATGCATGGACGGAAGATAAGAGCGTAAAACCATACTGATAAGCTTCTTGATGATAAAAATATTCTGGAATGATATCATGCAAATAAAGGATTCAGCTTTAATAATTTTTGCATGACCAGTAAAACGGCAAGAAACTTTGTAGCCGTATGCTCTCAGCAAACAGCAAAGCCCTTCATGATAAATTTACTCTTTAACTCCACTTCAGTAAAAAGGAATAAAAAGTGATATGAGAAAACTTTTTTTCTTTTACTTATTTTTTACCCTTTTCGATGCCCTTTTCGTGTGTGATGAAAGCAGAATAAAAAATTATTCGGATCTTCTTGGATTATCTTGAAAAACATATGTAAAGTTTTCAATGATTTATTATGCGAACGCCTTTAAAGCTTCCTCTCATCATTTTCACTTTTCTCTGATGTGAGTTTCTTTTTCTTCTTCCTTAACGAAAAAGTAAAGTGCATTAATTTAAAATTAATGTTCCAAATTCATTCTGATTGATGAGTTGACTTCAAAACTAAAAATGATTTTCTCTTTCACCAACATGCTCAAAGCCCACAGCACAGAACATCCAAATATTCATACTACTTATGTACTGATGAACATCTTCCGTTTTTTTCTCATGACTCCATCAATTTTTCTTTTTATCATTCATCTCCGAATCTACAAATCTACTACACTTACGCTTCATTTCCATTCCTCCCGCTTCATCTTTCTTGCATTCGTTCGTTCTCTTTCTCTCTATAGTCTAGAAAGACATGAATTTTATCCTCATCCAAATCTCTGGAAAAAAGATCTGCCTGACTTGAACTGACTGTGCGAGTGAGTCAGTCAATGAGCGAGCGTTTCTTCTTTGAGTGAGCTCTATTCAGTGACAATTTCGTCTAATGCGTTATATAATACCATAACTACTTCTTATGCGTACGTGTCTGTAAGAATGAGAAACATTTTTTCTGTGGATATTTAAGATATTTTTTCTTGTAAAACTATTTTTTATTTTTCGACATATCATCATCCCCACTCCACTATATGCGACATACGTGCTTTCATAAAGATTTGCTTTTGCTGCCTTGTAATAAAAGATGCGGTAAGAAGAATGATAAGAAGAAGAGCGTTTAGTTTGAATACAAATGAAAATGATCCTTATACGATAACAGCTAAGTAAGCTTTTTTTACTCACAAGTATGAGCTATTATAGGTAGGCATGCATGGCATCATTGCATATCATTCTCGGTTTATTTATGGAACATTTTTTACAATCTTTGATGTCAGGCGACGCTAGTGAAGTTAAAGGTTACATGACATGATGAGATGAGAGAAAGAAAAAGAAAGATTCGTTTTATTAAACAGCATAGCAGAAGAAAAAAACAAGAGAGCAAAAAGGGGGATGGTAAAAGTAGAAAAAGAAGAGATAAAAGTCATTTTTTAACTGAGCAGAAACAGAACTTATAACTGCAGCAAAGAAAGAAAAACAGTAAAAGTCTTCGCCGTGTAGGTCAAGTTGAAAAATATATGACCACGTACAAAATCTACTTACTACACTACAACATGAACACCACGAAAGAATTTATTGTAGACGGGAAAAGGAAGCTAATAATTTATTATGTAAAAAGGCCAACTAAAACTAAAACTTACTCCATAAACTTAAAAGAGGCCAAGATCATGAATAGAACTATGTGCTAGTATGAGTTTGTGCTTTTAAAATAAAAACAGATTTTGTTCATCTGTGCATCCGTCATTTTTTCGAAAACATATGCCACTCGGAGGAGACGTTAAATGATGCAACATTTATGTTAAAAAAAAGAAGGAAGCAAGTATTAATTTTAGTTCATTTCTTATTATTCTTACCAGTATCAAGATCCGTCTCAACAATGCCAGTTTTGTGTGAAGCAGCAGCGGAAGCATTGGCAGAGTGATCCTTATTCTTTGGTCCCTTATTTTGATAAGAGTATTTTTCTGTTGCGGATTTCAGTAGCCTGTACCACTCTCTCTCACTATTTTCGTTAGCATCGGAAAATGAATTCGGATTTCTCGCTGTTTTGGGTAAAGTAGCGGATAACTCTCTCCTACCAGCAGCATTATTCGATGCTGTATCCATAATTCCATAATGATCTCTGGGTGGCTCGGGAGAAAGGGATTTTTGTCGTTGTTGCCTCATCACAGCATCCTCAATACCCTCCAAGTCAGGATGTGATTTCGACATAGCATCTAAAGTCCTGCTCGCATCCTCCTTAAATTGGCTCAGTTTAGTGTCTAAATCTGCACAGCTTCGGCTATTATTGCTGCTTGTGCTGGGACTAACTGCGAGATGATGATGAGGGGGAGGAGATATTGATGTTGGTGAGGTGGCTGAATTCGTGTAAAATTGCTTACGCTTAGCAAAACTTCTAACTTGCTGGCTGGTTGGGCTTTGCTTGTCAATGCTGGAGTTACTAGTTTTCTCTTGTCGTAATTGGATACTTTTAAGACCCGCAATTTCCTCTAAAATATTCTCAAAAGCTTGGGCAGCCTCGTCTGGCTCATTTTCGGAGTCGCCAATTACGCCAATTTCATTCCCATTATAGTTTAGTGGGATGTCAATTCCACCGGGAATTGTGGAAGCTGAAGGGGCTGATGAAGCCGTTTTCTTTAAAATTGGTTGAACAGTATTAGAAGAAGAGCCTCCTGTATTATTAGCACCACTTTTGTTGACATTGACGGAGTTGGCAGAGCGTAGCGGTCGACCAGCAGTGGGAGCACCACTACTTCCGGCAATTGTTGTGTTGTTGACAGGGGCAGACCCATGTGGGTCTCCCTCTTCTGATTTCGGATGAATTTTCTGCTTCTTATTTTTCCCTCCGCTACTCAGCCGGATTTTTGAGAGCCTCTCGAAAAATCCTGGTTTGTTCGCTTTTTTATTTTCTTTCGCTGAATCGACACAAGCTACTCCACCGCCTTGTGAATCCTGTTTACTTTCACTGTCAGTAATTATGCCAGTAGCAGGAAGAGTTTTACTTCTCCCATTTCCATTTAGTCCAGCAGCAGCACCATTATCCTTTTCCTTCTCTGATTTCTTTCCAGATGAGCCTAGACCTTGAATTGAAAACCCTTTCGAGATCTTCTTCCCTGGTTTTGATGAAGATGAAGAGGAGGATGACAAGGCAGAAGATGAATTACGCTTGCTGTCATTTTTACTGTCTTCTGCAAACCTTTTAGGTAATATTTGCTTAGGCTCTGGTGATGATGTTTGTTTTGCAGGAGATAATTCGCGATTGTTGTGCGGTTGTGGTAATAATTTTTGTGGTTGTAATTGTTGTGGCTGAGGTGGACCAATATTTAGCACAATATTTTTCGTATTGAGAGAATCTGGGATTGTCTCTTCTATTTTAACATCTATGTGAGTTAAAGTGCTGGCATTACTCTGCTGCTCGCATTGACTCAGCAGGTCCGGCACCATAGAAAGTGTTGTGGAGCCTTGAGATTTCGTGGCTGGCTCAATCTTCACTTCCACATCTTCATATAAACCAAGTGTGCCATTATTTCCATCTTTATTATTACTACCTTCATTATTTCGGAAATCTACAAGGTCTGTCACTCTTTCCTCGAAATCATTGCCAACTTCAATATCAACCAATTTTCTGCTTGGCTGACTTTCACCGAGAAGCGCATGCCTATTATTACCTCCTTTTTTCCTCTCCTCCTCCGGATCGTGAAGAAGGGAGGACGTCATCTCAACCTTTTCTACTAAAATGGGACCTCTTCCAGGGGAAATACCTCGGTTGTTCACCGGTGAGTTTGGGGAATCTGCTCTTCCTGCTGAAGCCATTTGATTATCGTATACTTGCAAAGGTCTAATTTTACTACTTGCAACATCCACAAAGTCACTGTCACCGCTTCCACCACCTTCTACAATTAAACTTGCACCAGAAGCACAATTATCACTTTTCTGATTATGATGATGGTGTTGGTGATGTGGACGAGAATGATGATGTCCTCTTCCCTGGGGAGGAGTACCATCCAAGTTCTCCAGTTTAGCAAGGAGGTCTTCAGTGCTCCCCGAACACTCTGAACTTTGGTCGATGTAGCTCTCTCTCCAGCTGATTTCCGAAACAACTGGAGAAAAATGAACTCTAGACCTATTGGCTTTCCCTGCCTGATTATTGGAAGCTGCGGTCGATGAGGGAGATAGCGGAGGAGGCGGAATACTACTTTCTCTCGCTGTTATATCACTCTCGTAATGATGCTGCAGTGCTGCTGCTCGTACCGGCTCTTGTCTACTGCCGGCAAAGGAAGAAGAAGATGAAGAAGCTGTTGTTGCAGAGAATGCTCCAGGAGCTGGGCTCGGTGTACGAGAACTGACAACAACAATTTCTACTTCATTTCTCGGTCCATATTTCTTCGTTTTAAGTGGAGGAATTCCTCCTTGAGAGGGGGAGTCACTCCTTGAAATAGAATCTTCCATCATCGCACCACCACCACCACCGCTATTTTTACAATCCTCTGAAAAAAATGAAGTTGACGAAGAAGCTTTTGCTTCTCCTCCACTACTGCTGTTATTATTGCCTAAGTTTAGTATATCCGGTACAGTTACAGTTTCTCTTTGAGGATTTTTTTGTGCAGCTGCTGATTTCCTGTGATCTTGTTCTTCCTTCTCACAGACTTCTTCATTCCTAATATTATTAATGCCTTTTTTACAAGTAGAAGGTTTTACTACCGCTGTGGCTGCTGAGAAGTCTTTTGGGAACGAAGACGATGGGGTTGACAATGATGTTGCAGCAAGAGAATCAGAAGAGGATGAATTTTTACTCTTTTGCTTTTCTACGATATATGAAGGAATGGTCGGCGAACAGGCTACCACGGCTGCATTTATTGCACACAACCCAACAGAAAACTTATCTATGCCTGTGTAAATGTTGTTATCTTTACTCAATGCTTGTGAAGGTTGTTGAAGTTGATGTGGCTGCGATTCCCCTTTTAATGCTAATGTGTCTTGCTTTATTTTGTTGGAAGAAGCAAAAGTGGAAGGGAAAGAGGAAGAAGACAAGGAGGGAGAAACGGGATGCTGCTGCTGTTGGTTGTTCGGATTTGTAGAAAAGGTTGAAGTTTTTTGTGAAGGAAAACTTGGGCAAAATGTATTATTTTCTTTGAGAGGTTGAACTAGCTGTTTCGTCGTAGCAGTAAGATCTTCAGCAGTAGAAGAGAGTAAATCTTTTCCTTTTGCTGCTTCTGCTGCAGCTCCTCTTATGTTTGGATGATGATGCTGGTAAGAAGAAGATGGAAGGGGAAATCCATACTGTTCTTCACAAAACTCTTCCACAAACACGGAGCCAGTTTTACTTTGTTGGGTTTTGTTAAAAGAAGCAAAAGAAGAAGATGTACAATTACCCTGTTTATTTTTACTCTGGCGATGATTCTGCTGCTGTTGTTGCTGTTGCTGATGATGATGAAGATGATATGGGTCTTTGCCGAGAAACTCTGATGATTCTGTTGTTGTGAAATCCTTTTCAGTTTCGCTGTAACTGCTCTCAACAGTTTTGAATGGAGCGAATGAAGCAAGGAATTTTTTCACTACGACAGTGTCTAATTGTTGATTGGGGCAACTTGATTCATAGTCAGCAGCACCGTCCTCATCTAAGGAAGAACTGAATTGATCTTGCTCCACTTCATTGCTCAGCACATTTTTACTACCGACAAATCTGTTGCAGTCACCACCACCAACACGATCGCAATAATAATGGAAATTATCTTGCTGATTCACTAAATAATTTGGAGCAGGATGAAAAGAGTTCAAATTTCCCTTTGCAGGATTATTATTAAAACTGTTATTATGAACCACATCCGCACTTGTTGACTCGTCCAGTTGTACTGATGGCGATCTTAAACTGCTATCCTGATCTTGATGAATGTTATGATTATTTTTATTTTGGCTGAGCTGATGTTGTTGGTGCTGTTGTTGCGTCTCAACTTGACCAGAAAATTGTTTTTTCTGCTGCTGTTGTTTCGTAATATTTGTTGTAGCAAAGCTTAATTCCTCACCACCACCACCGACAACGCTGCTTCCACTAACACGATGAAATTGCTCTGCTGACTTCTGCTGCTGGTTCTGCGACTCTGCTGATCTTGTTGCAGCCGTTAATTCATCGCTATTCTTGTTGTATCCCTTGCGCTTATTATTTTGTTCTGGGGGCAGCTGCTGCTGCTGATGTAATACAGAACCAGCAGCAGCGTTGTATAATAACCCTTTCATATTATTACTATTGCTGTTGTTGGTGCTTACATCCTCGTGTTTTACGCTTGCCATTTGTATATCAATATCAATTTGTGATGACGACGATGATGATGGGAGTATCCTCGAACATATCTGCTGCTTCTTCGTCGTCATCATAGACATCGCCATATTATTATTATTACTGCTTGTTGCTCCTCTGCTGTTAGTGTTTTCAGTTATTGGCAACGTTTTGGCAAGAGAAGAAGAGCCATCAACAAAATCATGATCACCCTCCTCATCTCCATCTATGCTGCTTTCAAACACGGGCAATCTTTCATTCCGCATACCAACAACAACGGCAGTATTAGTAATAGAGTCCCTCTCATTTTTCTCTTCTCCTTCACTTGCTAAAGCTCTTCTATCACTTTGCATCTCATCATCATGAACGGCAACGCCACAGCTATTTCTATGAATGTTGATGAGTGAGCTGGAACTCAAGGATGGCCCACTTCTCTCATTACATTTATTAGTATTCGACGACTCATTTTGATGTTGATGATATTTAGCTTGAATTGTGGGAGCAGATGTACTCGTAGTCGTACTGAGCTGTTCATGTGCAAGCGATGAAGAGGAAAGGCTTGAAGAGGGAGAAGAGGAAGTCGTCGCGTCCCCGTCTTTCTTTTTCTTATTGGGTGAGTTCACGATTATGTCATAAGCCTCCTTCTCATTGTCCTTTTGTAGAGCATTCTCTGCCAATTCATATTCACTTTCACTATCGCTTCGCTGCCTGTGAAACCTTGGAATGGTTTGCTCATCCCCTGAGCCCGACGATGACGAGGATGAATACGAGCTTGATGATGAATGTTCTTCCTCATCCAGCGATTTTGACAGAAGCGATAATCCCTTTTCAGTTGAAGAACCATTTTTGGCTCTCTTCATTGACATTTCCTTGTCATTCTCAACAAACTTCCCAGATAATTCTGTCTTGTTTGACTTGTTTATTGCCAGCTCATCAATGATAGTTCCTGGAGTTTTGCTGTTGATTGCTGAGGAGATGAGGGCAGAGCAGTTGCTGATGATAAGGGGCTGCTGGCCTTCATCAAAGAGATTACCATTATTTGACGAGTTATGCTTATCTTCATTATTCGTTAGCTTTTCTGGGAGATAGATTGGGGCAGTAGTAGTGGATGTGGATAAAACCTTGTTAGAAGCTGAATTAATTAAAGTTTGATTTTCATGCGAGTTATTATCGGAAGCTGTTGTTCTATCTTGGTCCTTATTAGCGGTAATGTGATGCGATTTCCCATTTAGATGAGTCTGCTGATGAGTTAAAGATAAGCTCTTCGGTTCATTAATATTAGAAATATCGTTAATTTTATTCATGGAATGCAGAGGAGAGACAGAGGAGCCATTTCCGTTACTGTAGGTTATACTAATGCTGCTCTCAGGCTCGGAGGACGACAAGGAAGAATAGACAAATGGATTGAGAGCGAATTCCGCACTTGAAATATAGTCTTTGGCACAAGAACTGTCTAATGGAGAGGAGGAGAGTAGAAGAGATTTATCTGTAATAACAGCAGCGGATTCTTGAATGTTTGCGGTCGGTGGTGTTGGTGAAATAAAACTTGCTTTATCCTTATCCTCACTACACGATGATTTACTTGCCACCGCCGCCGCCATAATCACATTACTTTCTTCAATGAAAGCTCCAGGAGTGGATGCCGCCGTGTTGGAAATCCCATCATTCGATTCATTTCCTATTCCACTATCTTCTGAGAGATTCTCTGTTGATCTAAGACCTCCATTGGGACAACAAGAGGAGGCTGTAGTTACTGTTGGAGTTGGAAGGGTGGGTAAGCTGGTGGAACCAGTTCTATTATTGGAGGTTTGAGTTTTGTTGGGTGATTCGGTGGAAATTGTGATGGAGGGAGAGGACGACGGTGCATTTTCCTTTCCAATAATAGCCTTCTTATTATCTTCTTCAGAAATGTCATCTTCGTCTTCCTCAGGAATAAGATTTCTATCGTTGGAGGATTCCGATTCAGAACTAGGTTCGGACACTTCCTTGATATGATCAATGGATGGAAAGGTTTCGGGTTTGGAAAATAGAAGCTCAGTTCCCGCCAGGCAATTCAAACTGTCAAAACTACGGAATGATTTGAGTCTGGATGGAGCTTCGAAAGAGCGTCGATTTCTGTTGTTGCCAAAAAGCATTCCACCGCCACCACCATTTCCTCCTCCGTTCGTAGCTGTAGAGCCCAATGAAAACTCAGCGAGAACGATTCCCTTTTTCTCTGAATCATCAGATGAACAACTGTCAGTTTCCTCTTCTTGTATCGATCGACATTCTTCTTCTTCTGAGCCGGGACTAGAGTAAAAAAAGTCTTCTTCTGCTACCTCTGGTGGGGCTTCCGAATCTGATGAAGAGGGTGACAGCGAGGAACCAAATGTTTCCCGGCTCTCCGCATTCCCCAACTTATTTTTCCCGTTATGATGATCTTTTTCCTCTTCTTCTGTAGCTCCAACCTCATAAATTATGTTGGACTTCTCCACAGAATGAGCTTTCACATTCTCCTTGGTAAGCATTGTCGTCCCCAAGTCATTATTACTAGTAGTAGTGCCATCA
>JAHZNJ010000511.1:0-29003 GCA_027744475.1 Lepidocyrtus cf. sotoi NNG-2020
AGGATTTCACATAGCCTGGGAAACTCAGGGAAGCGGGAATAAAAGTAAAAAAGTGCACACCTTTCATATTATTACTACTTTCACTTCTTTCTCTTTTGCTATCTTCCTTTTTTCGTCTGCTCGGCTCGCTTGCTGGTACTCCATTTGTACATTTGTAGAAATTGAGCTTTCCTTCTACAACTACTATTGCCACCACCACCACCACTGTTTTCTCCTGATGGTGATGTCCCTTGATATTAGTGAAAAATAGTAAAAAAGTGAAGTTACTCTGCAATATTACTACTCTACTACTTTACTTTAGTTATTGCTTTGAATTTGTAGGAACAGAAACTAGGAAAGTAAAAATAGTAGCCTCTTGGCTAGGATGAGATGGGATCTCTCTAAGCGAACGAACAGAGAAAGTTAAAAGGAATGAGAGAGAGAGAGAAAAGAAGAAAACGAATGAGCGAACAAGGAAGAAGCCTTCATTTTTCTTCAATATACATATTACGATTACCTTTGCGACTTTCCTTTTTCTTGTTAGTCTCATTCTATTCTCTTCCCCTCATTCATTTTTCTCTTTTGTGCCGTTTCTTATTCCCCTTTGCTAGTTCTTAAGTTCCTTCTTTTTTATACTACTACTTCACTCACATTCGCATGTTGGAAGAAAATGTCCTCCTACCTTTTACAGACCCATTTCTACGATGAGCAAGAAAGGCGGTGGAGCATGCGATTCTTTAGAAGGAGAAGGAAAAGGCTTTTTCTCACATTTTCCTCCTTTAAGGAAATCAAAGCATCTTCACATTAGTTTATGCGAGTGTCTAGAAGTAGAGAGAAAGGGAGAGCCATGGGATGTAAGCAAAAGCAACAAATATCTTGTTAGATTATCACTTTCTCCTGCACAGCTTGAACTATTCAAAATGTGGCAAAGATATAATGGAAATAGCTACAATAAAATCCTTTCCACTGACACATCTTAACAGTAGTACACATTTCACTCCACATACGTACCTATTACTATTGCCATCACCAGCATCAACGCCAACAATAACCTCCTTCTTTCCCTATTTACCTAAAACTCTCTGGATTAGTGCCCATTCTGTAGAATGCATAAGCAGCAATTTGCTTTCCTCCTCCTCACACAACTTCTGAAAACGAAATAAAATTTTAACCAAAGCACACTTCAAAATGTAATCCTTTTTCTAAACTCTCATATTCATTCTTTGATGCTATTGCTACACAAAAGCAATAAACCGAAGAAATTTCTGTGCGAATACGAAACGGTTAAGTTTTCTTTTACAACCAGTTTTCTTTTCATTCTTCTTGCTATGGCGCTTCTGCTGCTGCTGCCCTAACTCTCCAGCTTATATACACAAAGCTTATCGTAACAAAACAGACGCACAGGTTTTGCTAGACGGGATTGAGTTGGATTACACAGAGAAAATGGGAGAAAGAAAGGGCGCTCCTTTTTCTTTTAACAACAGCTCAAATACCAATCCAAACAGAAATTGTTATTAAGCTTCAGCTCAAGGGCTCTAAATTAATCATGTGCTAACAACACTCACTCTTCCATAGAGAATAAATATTTTGAGCAATGAAAAAACAAAGCTTCTGAGATTTTACAACCAAAAATTGAATTTTGCGGGAAAAAATGAAATCAGACAAAACAAGAAAAACGTCAAGCCTAAAAATGTAGCGATATTAAAATATTCACAGTCAAGCTGAACAAGCAAATTGAAAATTCATACATGTATATAAAATCAAAAGGTAATTTTAAAAAACATTTCCCCATTCAAATCTAAACAATAACGATATGGTGAAAGTACTTAGGCAATATGAGTGGAATCCGCCACATCATCCCATAAAAGAAGCAACTGTAAAGTTCAACTTGCTCCTCTCATCACTGTCATCCTTTTCCGCCTAATCCGCACAAGCTGCATTATCATTATTAACACTCTCGCTCACTCACTTCGAGCTGAGAGGAGGCTTGCTAAAAAAATAAGCGATTTCTCTCTTCCCTCTCGCTCGCTCTTCTACTCTGCATATGTGAAAGTATTATTGTCTGGGGACATCTTTCCCCAGTAAATGCGAAACCGTGTAGAAATGTCAGATTTGTCATTTCACACAGAATTTGAGAGAGCTAACGCTTGTGATTCCGTCTGAAAAGCACCGCAAAAGACAATGCAATGCAGAAAAAGTTTTTGTCCTTCTTCTGTGAAAAGTGTGGATGTAGATGATCCTCTTCATCATCATCTTGTGCTCATTCAAGCGAAAGAGTGATGACTGTCATGACATTCCGCGATTTAAAACCGGAAAGAAGAGAAACTGCTACTCTATAATAAAATATGTAATGACGGAGAGAGAGGAAAGAGAAACACATTTTGAGTGTAGGTGTAACAGAAAATTCCCTGCTGCTGCTGCTATGTTGAAATACATTTTCATTAGCAACACAATGACGAAGTTTGCTTCGGGTGAAGTAAAAGTGAACTGATTGTCACTTACTTAGCTTAGCTTAAAACATTATTTCTTGATGATGAAAATGAAAATCATTTTCGGATGTTGTTGTCAGTTTTATTGTCAACCCCATACAAAAAATTCATCTCTACGATGATTACTTTTCTAAATCCTTACTGGAGCTGCATTTAATCAGACTGTTATAATAGAAATTGTTAATTAAGCCAAGCAATAATGTACGAAGGCACTTATTAGATTATTATATGACTTCTAGTTTCAAAGAAAAGGCGAATACGATATAAAAAAACAGGGAAATAGCCATAAATAATTTTAAATTCCGCTCTTATACAAAAATTCAAAAGATTTATTACCCAGCGGGTCGTCTGAAAAAGTCAGGGTGTGCCATTTAGTAAGAGCTAGTGCAAGAAGAGTGCCAGCACGTATAAGAAAAAATCATAAATTTTTTTTAACCCTGTCCTTTTTGATAAATTAAATCAAATGTTTTTCTTTTCTTTTTTTCTTAGGAAGAAGAAGAGCAAGTAAGAACAGGAACGCAAGTCGTTGTAGAAGCAGTCGAGGCTCAAACCGAATGAATAATGAATGAAGTGAAGGTGACTTAAAGAAATATTACTTTCCTTCCTTCCTCCACCTTCCCTCCTTCACTACATCTACTATACTACGCTACTGCTTCTGCCGCTGCTGTTTTTTATTTCTTTCGTCTAAAAGTTTTTAGTCAATTCTTTTTATTAGAACAAAAGGGAATTGGTCCGAGTCGGTAGTAGAATATTAAGCTTTTTTAATACGGCCATTTGTGATATAAAAAAGTGTAGCAAGAAGCTTAGATTGCTTTGCTGGCTGGTGAGTGGTGAAGAAAGGAATGTTTGCATGTATTAGAATGACATTTCAAGAATTTACTTTCCTTCTTCAGCTCTACTAAACTGCTTATTCCCATTTCGCATGACATTTCTTTGGCTGCATCACCAATTCAGCATTAGGGACGGAGCCAAAAGAAGTTAAAAAGCTCCCCAATTTTAATGGCAAACAATAAACTTGCCAAAATATATTTATGGAAATAATTCCGGTCAGTGATTATACATTTTTACACACATTATTACTATGTTGCTGTTATGCTATTACATTTTTAAGTCAGGAAAGAAATTAAAAAGGTATATACGCACGTTTGATGCCTGTTTTCTCCACGTTATGTAGCTGAAAACAGGACCGCAGACAACAACGTTCCAAACATTTTCAATTCCAAAAAATAAAATATTTATTTTTCCTTTTGGATTTCGGATTCTTTCGGAACACAACAAAGTTAAAGTTAGGAAGGAAGGAGGGTTGAAGTAAAAAATAAATGAATGCGCTACCATAGTCCTGCTCTGTCGCCCTACGTTAGTTATATTTTTCTTTTTTCACTTCCTTGGTGTTAATGGGTGCACCCTCGCCTTTTCTTTGACGTTATGACCCATTATATAATAAAACCTTTGAAAAACTTAGGATTTTATAAAAAAAACTTACCAATAGACTTCTGCTGTTCCTCGAGACTAAGGAGTTTATGTTGCCAGTACACCATTAGCACAATAATGGCCATTACAGCCAGAAGGACCAAGTTGGACGCCCATTTTGACCACATAACAGTCCTCATTTCTCTCGTTGTTTCTCTTTTTGCAGCAAGCAAAACGACCTTTTCACGTTCGTTCTCGTCTTCTTCCCCGTCTGTCTTTTATTCCTCCGTTTTGATGTTTTTATTAGTTCTGACCTAAACCAAGAAAATAAAAAAAAGTTTACAAACCTTTCCCATAAAATGCCTCCTCAACTAAGACTTTGTCTTCCAACAAATTTCATTTAGGAAAAATCGAGGCTGCTGGACTTTTCAGCTATAGCTATGGGGCACTATCCTATGCACGATTGGCGGTTTGTCGTTCACAGATGAGAAAGGCTCAAATAACAATTTACAGCAATTTTCTAAAAGCAAAGCATTTTAAACGACCCAGTTAGCTGGGCTAAAACGCTCTTCTATATTACATCTTACACTGCAACAGAACAGAAATATCAATTTCACCGACATGGACGTTGTCATTATTATAGAAGCGAGGTACAAGGGGAGAATAAGAGCTCTGGAATACGACTGGAGTCAGATACGATATAAAATGGCATTTTTCCTTTTTTTTTCTCCCAAATGGTTTCAGTAATGTCGAGTAAATAGATGAAAACGAGAGAACATTTTCTCTTGTTCTTCCTCATCGCAGCAATTTCGTCGCACTTTTACTTTAACCATTTCATTTTTAGTAATGTCAATCTCATTGAAGTAGATAGAAACAAAAATAAAAAATATCTAAAACAACGGCACACAACAACACAACGCAGTAACAGCAACAACGTTAATATAACGGTATTATGCGCAGTTAGTCAATTGCTTTTTATTTTATGCAATATCATCATAACCATTCATGTTTTACTTTAAGAACCCAACAACACTCACAGAGTAGGGTCTGCTCTTTATGCATTCTAGCTTGTCTCATCACAGTCACAGGGAAAGCAACATTACCGGTGGGCTGTTAATATAACAAAGTGTATTACCACTTCGGGACCAATTTCTTGAGGGTGAACAGACAAAATGACTATCTTTTTTTCAAGTTGGAGAAGGAAAATGACAAGATGAAAAGAAAACGCCGTCCACTTCTTTTTCTAGCTGACTCCTGTGCTCTCTATGAAAACATCTCTTTTCTCTGAAAAAATTGTAAATGTTTAAAAAGAACCTACAAAGAGAACCAGACAGACATGAAGCCCTCTCATCATCATGATATTCCGTTATCATGTCATGTCACACTGCGTGGAATCCAAAAAGGCCATCATCATGATCATCATCATCATTCACATCATCGTAATAAAGCTAGGAACGTTTTCAATTTTACCTTCCCTTCCTCCCCTGTTCAATCTTCCCTCCTGCTCCTCCATTTCAAGCAGTTTCGTAAATGCTTTTTATTTTTCCAGAAAGCTTTTTTCATTCTACTACTTTTGTTTTCTGCGTTCTGCTGTGTGGAAATGGTTGCAATCATTGAATAATACTTTGAGATACGAACAAAGAAAGTCCTATGCTTGACATGACAGATAGTGATTGCTTGCTCTTCATGGAAATGGCATTTTGTTTGAACTTTCTACTGTTTTGTTTCAAGGCTAGTTTTGTTCAGATAAGATGAGTAATTATGAACGAGGTGACGACAAAAGCCAGAAAGTAGGAATATTTTAATCGTAATATTTAATAGTCTTCTTGCTGCGTTGTGGTTCTGGTGGAGTGAAGCTGCTTTCATTCCCCCTTTTTATATGTATTCTATAAAACAACAGCAGCAACGAATGATGATAAAAAATAGATAATGTCCTTTCTTTTGTCACTGTGGAAAATGAAAAATAAAGAAGGTAAAGAAGAGCAGATGAGCTTGTCTTGATCATCGTCATTATAGTATATTTCTATTGTTAATTTGACATCCTTCCATTCTCCTTATACGGTACACACTTCTCTCACGATCAGAGATATGCGAGCGAGGTGAGGTAGTCAGCAGCATAGCAGAACAGAAGCGTTTTTAAGGCAAAGTGAAAAAAGCTCCAACCCAACTTTTTTATTTCCCTTCTCATTTTCCGTTCTCATCAAATGCCTCCAAGCCCTGTTTTTTGTTGGCGTAAAGCAGACAAAGGAAAGTCTGCAATTGCTTAAAAAAGAGTGAAGACGATGAGCTGCTTTTTGTGTTCGTTGAAGAAGCATAAGTGCAATGTGTATGATAGTGTACGCAATGTACAAGAAGAATAAGATTAAAAAGGGAATTGAAAGAGAAGGCGAGAAAAGAAAATGCCACGTGAAGTTAAGTCTTTTTAGGCTGATTGGTTGTTGGCAGAAATAACTAACTACAGAGTCAGCTTAGTTACGTAGTATCGTGTAGTTTGCCAGACGCAAAAATAATTATGCCTATCGATGTTCATATTTTACTGAAAGAGGGAATGAATGAAATATTGTCTGCGCTTGTGTGCGTTCTTACTATTCTCGACTACAAGGCTCAAATTGGGAATACATTTTTTTATGCATGAATGTTTTAAGGCTAAATAAAAGTGAATATGTAAAGGAGAGAAAGGAGGAAAGTGAAAGGAGAAGAATGGGATGAGAAGGGGAGAAAAAAGAAATGAAAAAAGGATGTATATGTACTAACTACATACACACATAACAAACTTTCACTACAAAGTAGACAATAAGTCAATGCTCCTGCAGCTTTTGAATAAAGATAGTGCCTGTCTGTTGTGATCTTTTAGAAGCGGAGACAATACGAAGGCGATGAATGAGACGTATGTCAGCGTACCATACAGTCAAACACACATACAACACACGATATTATTATCCTTTTTTTGCCATCTAGCTGCATGCTTTACTCTGTAAAATAGTAAGCATATAGATCTAAAGACCAGTTTACTTTCAAATGCGAATTATTACGTTTAAGCAAGACAGAAACACAACATTTTTAACGTGACCTAGGCTATAATACGGTAGTATAAGCTAATAGTCCTTTCATTTTGACTCCTTTTATAATCAAAATATTTCAGTGTTGTAAATGTACCAACTTCTTTCTTTGCTTTAGCTTGTGAGCTGGTTGACAGCTTTCCCTTCAAGCAGTGTTTTTTGCTTGCCATCATCTTGTCAGTTAAATAGTCAAGCCATATATAAAACAATGAGCACGGCCACGACCCCAAGTCCACGCTTTTACTCTACTTATATGTTTTTTTCAAATTATTTATAATGACGTGCCTCATCAGTCATATATAATTATCATCAGAGCGTGAATCTTTTTTTATTTTACTGGTCATGTAAAACAAATTACATAACGTCCTGTTGCAATATTGATTAGCTAAATCTATTCGTCCGTACCAAACAGTTCAACGAAGTAAAAAGTGTCCACAAAAACAGGAATAAAGGAAAAGAGAAATGTCCACCTTTCCGTTTTTATTTCCTACTAAAACCTCAAAATGAAATAAATGTTGATAGAAAAAAGTATTTAGTGAGTTAATTCCCGGATGCCTACTCTGTCTAAAACGAAAGATTTTCTGGAAGCATAATGGTGAACCTTCCCTCTCTAACAACAGTGCAACAAACCATTTGAAACGAAACCGTAGAGTCGTAGTATAGATTGTGCACGGGTTCCCAACCTGATGGTAAAATTCCTCTGTATCGTGTAGCAAGCTCACTTTTAGCGTGATAAATCCCAGAGATTATCTGGACTTTCTTCGTTTCATTCAATAAGCTTTCCATTTCACCAACACCACCACTCCTACGACAAAATGAAAGCAGTAGAGAAAACTACGAAATAGCAAAACTCCGTTTCTGTTATTTCAGTTCAAACAAAAAATGGAAACGAACTACAGAAACGAGAGATGAAACATAGACATCAACTCAAAAGAAAAAAACTCATTCCATTATTATACGCTTGAAATAAACATTGATGTCGATGCGATGACGCAACCAGTGTAAAATAAATGAAGAACAAGAAGCAGAAGATATGGTGGAAGAGTTTTGCTTCATCGTTTCTCATTCGTTCTGAAAGTTTTTCCAGTTTTTAGAATGTCACATCGTTATGATATGAAATCTCTACGCCCTGCTTGCCTGTGTGTAGAATGTTATCTGAATATTTATCTTTTTTGAATTTTCTTCCTCTTCTATGCACAACCGAAGTAAATTTCCTGCTTCTGTGGTTCTAAAGGAAATGGAACTTCACCGCAAACCTCATTTTTGGTTAGGCCAGAAGTTTTACTGTTGGCTCTTCTCCTTTTCTTTCCTTCGACATTTTTTGTAGCGACACAACCAATTACAAGGCAATTTTCTTAAAAACGGTTTCAGGTGATAAAAATTCAATCGCTTTGACTTACCAAACCAAAGATGTCTTTTTAGAATAAGGTTGCTTGTCTTGAGAAATTAAATTTAAGTCTAAAGTTTTAATTTGAATGTCTCTTGAAAATTAATAGAAAACCTTGGATAAATTACGACTACTGCAGAGAAAAACTCTTATTTATATATTAACTGTGGTCGGAGCATTTTAGAGACGGTTGAGTAGTTCTACTAACAGTAAACGATGAAAAAATGCCCAACCACCACCATACCATACCACCACCAACACCGCTGTTGCTACTGCTGTTATTCACAGAATGTCCACCAAATAATCCAACTAGAAAGAGGCAGACGAATGATAACATTTTTAAAAAAACAAACTGAGACTTCACTCTTTTTCTAATATAAGTACGTCGTTACATGAAAGAACGGGAAGCGAGATAAAAAATGGCTCTTTTCCTCTGCTTCACTACTTTCTCTGTTTCTCTCTTGTCCCTGTTTTAAAAAAGAGGAGTAAAGTAATGAATGACACTAGAGAGAAAGAGAGGGCGAGAAGGGAGCGAGGAGCCCTTTCGCCTTGAACTTTTCTCCTTTTTATTTATACTCTTATGTGAGCATTTTTGTCCAAAAAGGAGAAAAAACTCGGTCAAAAACGTAAAAAAATATATTTACAATTTCCCTCTCTTTCTCTCTATCTATCTCTCTCTACAAGTCTACAACAGAAGCAGAAAGCACATTATTCTCTCCTTCCTCTCTATAAAGTGCCACAAAAACTTATAACAACACGTTCTTCTCTCTGGAAAAGCTGAAGCGTGAGTCCCCATAACATAAAAGATAATATATTTGGTACATGTTTTTGGACAGGGAGAGAAAGAGAGATCCACAACAAAAGCGAAAGTAACCTACACTTACTACTTTGTATAAATAAACCAAGAATAAAATCGTGCAAGTAAATGTCTTTCTCTCTTTTCTTTCTTTCCTCTCCCTCAATCCTTTCTTTTCGTTCCCGAATTCATGTTGTTAGAATATAGAAGAGAAGAAAGAAAGATGAAACCTTGTATTTTGTATTGTATTTTACTGGTTTGAAAAGCTTACATTACATACAACAGTGTGCAGCAACAGCAAGCAACATATCACTATCCTTTTCTTCTATTTCTTATGTAAACTGAAATACATGATTTCTACGATAGTGGTGTTTTTAATGCTATCACAAATTCTTCTGTTTCTGCTACAACAGAAGAATTTCCTTCTTCTTGGGTGAGTGAACTAAACCAACCGATTCAATGAAACAAAAACAACGTTGTTATTAGAGAGTACGTAGAGCCCACCAGCTACTATAATAAGACTTATTCCTCCTAATATACAAGTCCTTTTATGTTCAGTTCTCCTCCTTCTTCTATAAAAAATATCTACCTGATACCATGCATAAGGGAAAAACCAAATAGAGGCTCATGCCATTTCATTGCACCGCTGGCACCGCAGTAGTGGTAGCAGCAGTAGAAGTCCCATTCGTCCAAAAACAACCAAATTTAAATGCATATGAGTGAGTGCGGCTATGATGATGACGACGATACATCACATCAAAACAGAAAAGCTTTCACTTTTTTCGTTATCCAAAGACTACTCTTTTCCTTGTTATGTCTTCCATTTAACATGCTGCTATGATTTCTCCTTAAACTGTTATACAAATACTACTACCCTTCTTCTACTCATTCGTACAATACCCATTTTTGCCGGTATTACTATTATTATTGCAAAGCAAAAACTAACTACTACAAATAAAACTCCACCGCACCATCACCAGCAGCATTGTCGTCATCACTTAGTTAGCTTTTGCTGGGATGCAAGAAAACAATAGACTAAGAGAGAGAAGGAAACAGGAAGAAAAGAAAGAGATAGCAGTGAACTGATAAAAATGTACAAAACAGTATAAAAATGGATATTAGGAAATGAGATGTTTACTTTGGAGTTGCATGGCATGTTTTTTTCTACGTACAGGTACTTTACAGGAGTTGACATGATT
Source organism: Lepidocyrtus cf. sotoi NNG-2020 (assembly GCA_027744475.1). Lineage (NCBI taxonomy): Eukaryota > Metazoa > Arthropoda > Collembola > Entomobryomorpha > Entomobryidae > Lepidocyrtus > Lepidocyrtus cf. sotoi NNG-2020. Next base: position 10,320 of record JAHZNJ010000511.1, read on the forward strand.
GTGTGAGCAAAAAACTAGTACATAACAGTGACATATCCTTACTTACTTTATCTACTGGTCTCTAGTGTGAAAAACGAATCACCAAAGGAAATAGGAAATCATGTTTAGAAATACATGAGAATTTTTGTGCTTGCATCATAGAACACAGCTATAGCAATGGCGTAGGAGAAAGAAAAATGTGAAGTGAAGTTTTAAGGAAGTAAAGAAAATAAAATAAACCTCTAGAAATGAGCTGCTGCTACTACTACAATACTGTTAATAAAATGGTTATGAAGAATCCTTCTACAAGTTTCCATCTTGTTAACACAAGTTACAGTTACTATTATTGACAAGTCAGCAAATAAATAGTGCTTGCTCCAGTAACAGTAGTGCTTTGCTTGCTTATGCTATTTCCATTGCTGTTTTCAAATAAAATACCAGTATGAAATTCCACAAGGAAAAGAAAATAGTTCAGTCCCTTTAAAGTGCTGCTGCTGCTTTTGCTACTTGCTAAAATGTCAAAGGAATGTTTCCAACCCTCTAGAACTTTTTTCAACAAAGCCGGATAAATAATAAAAAGAAGAGAGAATAACAGAATAAGCAGAACATGAGCAAATTCCCTCTCTTATTCCTTTCTTTCTCTCTCCTTTTTTCTCGATATCCATTATTGTTTTTCTTTTTTTCCAAGATTTGCATAAATTGTTTTTACTTTCAAGACCTTACGCCTTTCCATTCCCCCATACGTTCAATAAAAATGGAACAGTTTTGCTGTATAATAGGTCAGTAGCAAAAAAAACCTTTTTACATAAAAAGAAATAAACGCTCATGGTTATTACCTAATAACCTGTCAGCTTACTTTTTTCTGCTTCTTCTTCAAAACAACAAAACGGTAAGCCAAGGCGAATATAACGAATCCGAAATTGAAGTTTTTCTGTAAATCTTGCTACTTCACAAAAAAAAGGACGCAACAAAAGGGCGAGAGAGGAGAAGAAAAATGCGAGAGACTCAAAAGTTTACACGTTATTGCGTAATATTATATAATATATTCTATTATTATAGACACAATTTTAGGAAACAGTCATATCCCTGTCAATTTATTTTTCCCATTTACAAAACAACAGAATTTTCATGCAAATCCGCCAAAGAAGGACAAACTAATGAGGTTCCACAGAAGTGAGCAAGTGGATGAGTGAATAAGACGCCTTGCGTCTTGTCAGCATATAATAAAATGGTGTCTGCTACCGTTGCTGCTACTATTATGTCTTTTCGACCAAAGAAGGACAAACTAATGAGGTTCCACAGAAGTGAGCAAGTGGATGAGTGAATAAGACGCCTTGCGTCTTGTCAGCATATAATAAAATGGTGTCTGCTACCGTTGCTGCTACTTTTTCTTAACCATTATTATTTCAAATATATTTTCAAAAAGCTAAATTGCCACATAGACATAATAATTGCGTGTTCTGAACACAATTTTTCATCATTTACCATCCTTCATAGTATGACGAGGACAAGCACCGAGAATGTATTATTGATAGTCATATGCATTAAGAAAAGAAAGATATAATACTTTCCGCGACAACTGTTTCAACTTTTTTCTCTTTTTAGTCTCTAATGAGTCTTTCTAAACCAAGTTTCAGAAGTAGACACTTCAATAAAAAGAGGCTAAAAGACAAGTAGATGATGATGATGTTTTAGTGCACGAAAATTGGAAGTGTGCGGTTGTATGTAACGCTCATTTTGCTACGTTACGTACTTTACTTAGCTTTCCCCATTTTCAAATAATCACCAGCTTTCTTTTCCTTCTCCACACCTCGGAATGATAGAATAAATGATTGGTTACAAAAAATTGACTAGTTTTCCGGATAATGATAGTGCAGAGGTACGAATAAAGGATAAAGCAAAGCACTATAGTAAAAATTGACGAAGAGTCGAAGGATTTTTCTCGCATAGCAATTATGTCTTTTCGAAAAGGCTTGTTTGGTCCGTGATTACTCAATGCAATTTCCTATTCGAAAGAAACTCTGGCTCTTTTTTTTCAGGAAAACAACAAAACACTTTTCGGAGTCTAATATTGTGTGAATGAGGCTTCGCCCACTGTTAAAGCTGTCGTCTGGCAATTGTCGCTGCAATTATCTTCACTAGCTTTTCATAATTTGTTGCAAATTGCTGTGGATTAGTGGCTTGAGAAAAGCAAAATAGCTAGAACTACTTTCAAAACAACAGGAAAAGTTTTTGTTATGAAATACTGCTACTATGCAATGTTTTCTTTTCCCAATTCAATCCAGAAAGCATTTTTCACATAAGAAATTAATGACCTAGAAGCTGCATAAGTCTTTTAGTAACAAGAAAGTTTTACTATTGAGTGTTGATTCAGAAGGATGGAAAAGAAAATAATATCTGGTCCGGTAACGATTCAAAAGAAATAATTTGAAAATTAACTTACCCTCGTTCTTTACTCTCTAAGAAGCAAGCCCGGTCTTTAGCGATGAAGAAGAGGCGAATGAAAATGAAAGAAACGTAATATGAAGAAAATGTAAAAGTCCATCATGAAACGCAGATAGGGACGGGATACTTGCTGACTGTTTAAACCTGCTGGTGCTTTTGCTTCTGCTGTTGACACCCGTCCGTAATTAACATTCTAAAAAAAGAGAGGAAGAAAGAGGAGAAAGTTGCTTCGTTTCTCTTCAGCAGCAGTTCTAATCAGATTAATATGCCTTGGGGGAATCCCATTATTAAAAGTTTTTGTTTACTTCTTTTCTCATTCCCTTGTTTCTTAATCGTTCTTTTATTTCTCTGTCAAATCGTTCAACATTAAGCAACGCTCAATTCAACTCACTTTTGTATATAATCAAATTGAAAAATATATAAGTGGATCCGTCGCACATACACACAAAAAACGGACTATGAAGACAACAAATCGAGAAAAAACAGGAACGAAAACGTAGACATATTTTTTACTGCCGCTGCTGCTCCTGCTTATTCACAATCACAGGCTGACGACACTCATTCGACTGCTGCTTCAGGTGGCTCAGCACACACACTTTATATATATTCCTGGTTGCTCTTCCTCCACCTCCTCCACAGCACTTTCTCTACTTATTTTACTACGCACACAGAGATAGATTGTCAAATTGTCAGTGAGAGTGAGAGAGAACAACTCTTGGAGAACAAACAAAAACCAACCTCTCTTTCATTTCACTAAAAACGAGTGTGAAGGAGACGAGCAAGAAGAAGAAAAAAAATGAAGAGGAGAGAAGAGAAGAGAAGAAGCCGAACCAACAACCTTCCCTCTACGTTACTACACACATGTCCCTTCTATTGCTACCACCACCACGTATCAAGTTGTGTGCAACCAAATAAGAGAATGAGAATACACCGCAGTTTTATTCTATTCTATAAGCTGGTATTTCTCCAGCCGAGTCATGGCGAGTAGGGACGAAGGCCATCCCGACCAGGTGCCCTTTTCACGTTGTTGCTTCCGAGTACAACTAGACCATAGAGAGAGAGAGAGGAGATGAAGAGAAAAATGAGGAAGGCTTCACTTTGAAGACTGACCTTAGTCTGTTTCTTCTCTCCTTCTTCTTCTTCGCAATAACAATTCCTTTACGCTTCTAAAAGGCTATTCTGACAGTTAAAAACACACTTTCTAGTAAAAAATGAACCATTTGAATTCAAACTAGAAAAAAACGAGGAAGATTTCTTTTTAGACTTTTCCTCCACGCCTTGATGACGATGAAAGAAGGAAGGAAAGAAAAAGGGTTTTAGTAGTCTTTTAAAATCACAAAGAACTTCCAAGCTGTATTGAACTCAACCATACCTTTCTCTAACTAACCATAGCAGAATAACAATGTTTTGTAATATTCAGAGCAAAAACTTTTTTAATTGAAAGAAAGCACTGACTTGAGCCGCGTGTGGTGAGGTGGCCGTTTACATATCCACCAGCAACGAAGGAAAGTCACTGACTGACTGCCCCAACATTACCTTTTTGTAAAAGGAAAGTCAAGTCAAGCCATTTTCGTTTTCACTAAGGTTTCCTTTTCGAAAGAAACGTAAAAGAAGAAGACGAAGCAAAAGAAGAAAGTCGTTTTTAAAGAAAAGAAACATGAAATAAATAACATGTCTTCATACCACACAGCCTGCCACTGTGCTGCTACCTTTGCTTAACTTGCTGCTCTCCCTTTCTCTCAAAAATCCAAGTGTCAAGAAGCAATTCTATTTTCCAAATGGTGAATGGTTTTTTAGAAAGAAAAGAAACAGAGAAAAAAAGAGAAGGAATGAAATACACCGGGAGAATATATATTATGTCACGTTGAGTTGTTACATATCTACTACGAGAAATTCAAAAAATATGTTGTTGTGTCTAGCTGTGGTGTGGCAAGTGGCACATACATTGCAAGAAAAACGAGAATTCCGACATTTCCATTTCTTTAAGTCCAAAGTCAAGTCAACTTTTTCCTTCTTTTTAGTTGTTTTACGATTCGATTTGTGCATTCTTTAACAAAAAATCCCTTTAGTTTGAAAGAAAATATTTTCAGTCTATATTTTCAAGTGTATGACGAAGAAAGATTATGATCATGACTTATCTTATCAATAATAACAGATGGAATTTACATTCACTCACATATCGCAGTGATCGCACATCAAAACAACCAGATGCAAATACCAAGAAAAAAGAAGACACGTTATGCATCATAAATAACGCTGCAGCTCCGTTTTTAAGTTCCTATTCTGAGTCTTCTGGCATTGCATTTTTTCATGATTTAATGCAATAGAAGGAGAGTATCGTGCATTTTCTCTGCATAGAAACTAAAGCAAAAAAAACTGGAACAATGAAAAAAAATGAATGCAGCAAGGGAAAGTAAGCGGGCCATCATCATCGAAAAAGCAACTCGCAAGCATCCCTTTACATGCAAACCAGACCAGACATCACCATCACCATACTAAAGAGTTCAAGCACGTTTCGTTTTTGCTAGCTGCTGCTGATAATGCTCCTCTCTTTGGATGGATAATCCCAGCGTGTTTGGATTTTTTTGTTAAAAAAAATTAGGGAAAGAATACATGTTTGGCATTGGCATGCATGCATTTTTTTAGAAGAGAGGTTTTTCCTTCCCCACTTTACTTTATTTGTTCCCAGTTTGATCTATATATCCTCCATTCTGTCACATTAAGGTCGTTAAAGGAAAGCTCAAAGGGGAAAAGCAAGAGGCTTTCCAGCCTTTCCCTTGTTTTTCTCTTTCTTTCTCTCTCTCTCTATGAAATGATATATGAGAGGAGAATCAAGTGAAATAAAACATAAAAATGTTAGAGTAACTGAAAAATAGAAAGAATGAGAAGAGAAATGCAGAAAACAAAAACGTAAAGGAGGGTGCATAGCAAATTATCATATTTCATTTTGTTCTTCGCACACACAAAAATACACAATTCATTTTTTCCTCTTGCTTTCCTGCATGAATGCATAATAATATCCTCATTCCTCCTTATTTTCTCTGCTGCTCGTTCTTTCTATTTCTGTGTTACAAAGCCAAATCTATTTTATATGACTGGAAAAATAAAATGCGAGTGAATAAAAAAAGTGAGGGAATGGTTGCTGCTGTTGCAGCTGCTGCTACTGAATAGCGAAATAAAATTCCTCTTTTTTCCATCCCATTCATTCCGTTTCTCTAAAGAGGAAAGTTAACTCCACAAATGTGGAAAAGGAAAAGCATTAAGCGTGGAGGAATGAGTCAACCAGCAACCAAAAACGGCATCAAAACACTGTAGCATGGCGTGATATTTTTATTATCATCATCATCACATCAACATTATCTACAACGCTTTACTCTTTCTCTTACAAGCTCTTTCTCGTGCATCCTGCTCCGTTCTTTTTTATGGATGAATCAGCAGCAGAAGAGGAAGAAGCATGAGTAAAAAAGCTTTTCTTTCTTTTCATGGCTAAACTTTTGTTACTAGATTGCTACATGCTTAGTAGGTTTTCTTCGTCTTTCTCCCTCTTTTCTCCTTTTTGGTGTTAGCTTGCTTGCACTGCTACTTATTCTCTGCTGTTGTTTGTCGAGTTGGCCACCGATTGCAACCGACATGCTGGGGGTTTTATGCTTATGCTTTCTCTCTCTCCCTCTCTCTCTAGCTACCCAACCAAAATAAATATAAAATGTTATGCTTACAACTCGGTCTTGGTGGAAATGGAAAAATGCATGCATGTCTTTAACTAGAAACCCAAGGCAAAGTTCAAAATAAAAAACTTTTTTCCTGTGTGTATGACTGCGACTGTAACTGCAACAATGCTTCGAAAAGAAGTTTTACTGTTGTACTATTTCTCTATTCCCTCATCTGCCACAAAATCAAAAATGCCTCATCGTCGTAGACTTTTTGCTATGGATGAGAATGGTACAAGCTTTCTTCCGCTTTTCCACCAACAACGATTTCCAGCCAGCCTGGCCTGGCTTACCTTTTCCTTCTGCTTTGTTGGAGAGAGTGAGAGAAACATGTCATGACTCACTCACGTACTTACAATAGTTTCATCCAATTTGGTTTAACGTCGTGCTCATGCTATGCTAGCTGCTGCTGCTGCTAGTTCACGGAGGAAACAAGCCAATATTTAAGGATACAGCTAGGTTTATACAGGTTCAAGCTATTCTTTACTTCTTTTGTGGCGGATAGACAGGTATACGATACGAGCGCAAGATATATTACAGAATTTCTCTCTCCCTCCTTTCTCCTTTTACTTTGAAGAAAGGTGAGCACAATTTAATACAATTTATTATTTTTATCAAACAAAGCAAAAGAAAGCACCTTCCTCCACAACTACTATTACGACCACCACAACGTACTACAATGGGATTAGAATTAGAGGCTCCAGCGATTTCAGAGATATTAGCGAAGTAAATTGCTTTTTCGGTTGCTACTGCTGCTCTTGTGTGAAAGTTATATACCTAGTTAGGCAGGTAGGCAGACTGCTATGCTGGTTTCCCTCCATGACGGTTTCTACGCAAAACTTTTTATTCCTATCAACTATCAACCACCTCAACTTCCTGTCTTCATCGACACTGCTGCTTTGCCGTTGCTATTACAAGAGAATACTGCTACTGCTGCTGCTGTTGGGAAAAGTGTAATTTCAAGCGCCATTTATGTCCCCACATTATCAGTGACACGTATTACGACCAAAAAACAAGAACGTAAAAGTAGAAAGCAAAGCGAAAGCATAATAAAGTATGTGGAAGTGGAACGTATTTAAAAAAAAGGAAGTAAAGTTGGTGAAACAGTTCTCTAACCTTATTAACAACAGCATGACTTGGTGGTTGTTGGTGATGTTGATGAGAGAGAGAAAGTTTTCTTCTGCTACTCATTATTATTATTAGCTTAGGTATGTACATATCATCATCATTATGATGATTACATTAATAATAATGATAAAATAAATGCATGAGAGAAGGAGTAAAAGCAAAAGGATTTTTGAAAACAAGGAAAATAGGTTTTTGTGTGTGTATGTAGGTAAGTGACTGACGCGCGCTGACTAGAGCAAAAAAAAGTGAAGCCTTACACAGTTATTCAGTTATAATATAATCCATTATTGTTCTAATTAATTTAGTGGAGTAGTTTTTGCTTTTGCTGTCATGCAAAAAACAGTTGAGTGAATCTAAGGAATGGGGTGCAGCTCATTTTCAAAGCAGTCTTTAGTTTTGATTCGAAGAGACTAACCCGGAAACTAAATTCAACTCACTCCAATATGTAGTGAATTTCAAACTAAATAGCCTGTTTTCTTCTTTAATTGTGCTTGATTTTTAAAGAGGACTTATTTTGGCACAAAGAAAAGAACGTGAAGTGTTCTTTTAAATAAAAGACAATTGTAGTGTTTCCTTCGTCATTCTTTAATAATTGACAGAATTAAAATTAAAATAGTCTTTCCATTTGCCAATAATACATAAACCTTCTTAAGTGCAAATCTGAACTGGTTCCTTTCCTTCGCACTACAAAAGTTGTCTTCAAGTATTTATTAAAGAACATTTAAGCACGCTACGCTACCCACTTCAAAATAATTTAAACATAAGTTGTGCTCCAAGAGTTAAAGTATTTTTCCAACACAGAATAAATTCAAAAGCAGTTACGTAAACCAGAGCTTTCACCGCCGCTTACTTATGAACTAGTATTCCTTCCGGTTCGTTATTAAAATGATTTAAAAATTATGCAAGTTTAACAATCGTATATTAAGAAAATACAAAAGACGAAAACATGGATGTCTTCGGACTAGGACCTTTGCCTCACGGCTGGGAATGCAAAATGGAGCCGAAAACCGGGAGAATGTAAGTTTTGTTTCACATGACATGACAATAAATTTAATGCTCGTCAAAAGTTACTTGTCTTCTACTTTTCTGTCAAAATTATTACATAACATGATCTAATGTCTAACAAAGAAGTTTTGATGTTTCTTTGTCTTTAATCCTATCCAGTTGCCATTACCTCGAGTATTGATTTCATATCCGCTAATCCGCTCTAATTATGCCATGATGGCTGATTATGACTACGGCCGCTTTCATTATTTTAAAACACTGCTTTAGTTTAAAAATACATAGACCACCTGCAAGTATCGTACTATTCCCAGTATTTCTTTTGATTAGGTATATAGCTAATTCGCAGAAAATATAAGGTTTCTTGTAATTAGAAAGGTTATTATATTATTTTACTTACCTAAATTACCTAATTACTGTTTCTCCATAATATGCGACTCCCATCCTATCATATCAGGTTAATAATACGATATTTATTTTATTAGCAAAAATATAACATGGAGACAAGCACATCTCCAGGAAGTAGCTATAGGGTATCCAATTAGCGTAATTGAGTTTCTTCAACTTGATTATACTGCACAACAGTATTATTCAGTAATAGTAGGACTTTCTTCTCTTTAATATCCGTCATGGAGTATACAAAAGAGGAAATGACGGTTACCGATAATTGAGATTTGATTGATCGATCAATTCAAAAACATAAACACACAGTTCAGTTCTTCCTCCAAAAAAAAAAACTTGGAAACTTGACGTACGACGTTTATACAAAACTGTCTTTTTTAAACTAAACACTTAACACAGGCAATTAAATGTAAATGATAATCCGTTCCTCCTTGATGTATTGGCTTCCAGTAATCTGATGTAAATAAATACAAACTAAACAAAACTCTATTGTTTCGAAATTAATTACTTAAATCGATTATTATTAAATTACTATATTTACAGGCAGAGAAACAAAACCTTGGCTAACTTTTAAATTAAAAAGAGTTTTTTTAAACTTAGCACACATTAACTTTCAACTGTCTGTTTAAACAATTGAAGAAAGAAGCAAAAAAAAACATTTAAATCCAAAATATTGACAAAACAAAACAAACAAAATTATGTATCTTCTAAAAATGCATTGATTCTCCATTCTCCAGCTAGGCTTTAGGTACTGCGTCTCATGTGTTTTTGTTGTTTTCTGATCATTCAAAGCATGAGCTTTACCACTCTTTTTGCCATCAATGCTTTGTTTTGCTGTTTGCTGCTCATTTTACGTGCACTACGTGCGTGTATTTTTATGCGGTTTTAATAATCCTTTTGCTAAACCTTTTCTCACAAAAGCATTTAGTATGTAAAACATTTTTCTTCACTCTATTGTACGTAGCACTTCAGCATAGCAGGCANCATTTTTCTTCACTCTATTGTACGTAGCACTTCAGCATAGCAGGCACTAGGCAGCAGCATTTGAGTCAAAGAGTAGAAAGTTAGAAAGGTTTAGTTTTTAGTTTTAGAGTTGCTAGTTGGTTCGCAAAAATGACAAATTGGTTTTATCCATTCTTTTTCTGAAATCTGAACAATGTAGTATTTTTGTATTGGGTTCCATTTAGTTACCTAATATACTTTTATCATTATTTTTACGCAGCTACTTCATATCCCATCGCTCCAAGAGTACTACTTGGGACGATCCGAGGTAAACTCATATGAATTAATGAAACATTAATGCTTACCTAAATATGCTATGCTTTAAATTAAAATTAAACGCGATTCCTAATCCTAATTAAACGTGTATTGTTTTTTATTAAGGTTGAACTCTATTCCGCCACCGCCATACCACATCGCCGTAAATCAACCCACAGCCTACTTTGAGGTAAGTTTTTGGCTGTTATTTTTGCATCTGTGAAAATACATTTTCAAGTAAAGTTAGGTAAAATTTCATCACAATAAAATTTGCATAGGTATATTATATTGAAAGAAAGACGTGATGATTTTTTAAAGTAAGAACGAATATCGAATGAATGAGCTAAGGTACTTTAATAACTGCATTACTGCATACGCTTAAGTAATTCATATACTTGAAGGGATGATGATGAAAAGATGAAATGAAGACGAGTCATTCAAATCAAAGCAAAACACGTAAACAATGAATATCCCTACAAAGCTATCCAATACAAGCAAAATTGTATTTTTCTTGTTATTTATAAGATTATTTTCGGCTTTTCCCGTAGGAAATTAAGAACTTTCAGAATGGAACTTTTAAGCCAAAAACTACAATATGGCAGCCAAGTAAAGTAACCCTTTTCTTTCTTTCTTTCTTTCATCCACGGAACGAGTCCGAAATCCGAAATTGGTATGAGTATTATGATGAGCTAGTGTATAGGTACATTTTCTTATTTCGTGCTTTGCTATTTTTAAAACGGGAAATTTTACGAATTGTACTTTATTATGATGAGATGATGATGACTGGGCGAGAGAAATATGTAAGTCATTTTCCTCCCCACTACATAACATGAATGTTAAATGTGAAGGAAGAAGAAACTGAGACTTCATTGACATTTTATGCAATTGCTTTCGTCCGTCTTCTTTCTTCTTATCCTCCCTCGCTCGCCAATTCTGTATTACTACGTAGGTACTGGTACTTACATTTACACACTTTATATTCATGACATGGAAAAAAGTTTCCAACTTTTCTTCCTTTCATGAACCGTCACTCTCCCTCTACTCCAGGATGAAATATTGACACGGGGCTGACATGACCAAGCTGGCGTCATATCACCTCCTCACTATTCATTCGTTCAGTGGATGGAGGAATATTATGGGGGAAATGACTTAACCTTACAAAAAACGCATACGTATGAAAGGCGCACATGCAGCAGTAATAAACCATGTAGGGTTTAACAAAGCTCATAAGCTCATTTATCTCAACATGTTGTAAACTAAGACAACTCACACTATTTTATTATTTCTTTCTTCTGTTGAAGCTATAATATTTCTTGCTTTAAATCCCATATCACATATATGCGCAATAATAACGAAAGAAAGTACCCACACCCAAAACACAATTTCCTCCTGACATGGAAAATGTTTCCGATATGGAGTCTTTTATTATTACAAGGCTTACAATTTACAAGCATAAGGAAAGGAGAGAAACCAAACAAGAAACACCACCAACCAAATTCGGGGATTTTTTTTATAACTTAACAGCAATTTTTTTCTTTCCCCTCATATAATAAGCAAATAGAATAAATAAATAATAAAAACCAAATATCGATAGAGATCGTGCTAAATTTTATTACGTTATAGCAAAGCAGCATGAGCAATGTTTGCATATAATCTGGTGCTACTCTTCTTCTTTCTCTTTTTTTCTTCTCTTCCACACAACTTCTTTCTTCTTCCTCCGCAAAAAATGCCAGTCTATATTATTTTGTTTATACTTACTTATTCCACATGACGATGTTGTTGTTGATGATGATGATGAGCGTAAGAGAAAGAAGATTCTCTCTTTCTTTTTACTTATATTTCCACTCCACTGAGTTTTCGCCTGGAACTTTTATAACCCTTTCCATGTTTACTTCTTTCAAATTGGAACTGACATGGAAAAAAATTACCAGCAGCCGTGGAAGCAGTAGAGCAGAGGTTAGGCTAGATAAACCAACTTACAACTTACAAATAGTAAATATATTCAACCAACAAAACAAGCAAAGTGTGAGCCAAAAATTGTGTACTTTCTTCTTTCTCTTCTTCTCTTGCTAAATTTCAAAGGGGTTTACTTTTACTGACGAGCTGTTTCCCTTCTCTCCCTCTTCTCTTTTACTCCCATGAGGTAAAAAAAGTATTGAGAAAAAGTTGAGCGATTTTCGTATTATCTCCTCAAGCTTACTTTCGAATATGCGTAACACAAACAACACGACTATAGCTATGCAATAGAACGATGCGATGGGAGCTATTTTTTTTACATATTTTTTGCTTCTTTTTCTTCTTCTGCTCATCTGATCTGATACAGATCCATAATAACTTTTACTGAAATAGACAGCATCATCATCATCTTTGTAGTAACTGAGTCTCTAGAACTTTCTTTCTCCTTCGATAATATAATAAAGTATAATAAACAACATGTTTTCCCATATGGAATGAGTAGAGTGTCATAATACGGGAAACTTTTTGACGTTAATCATGGTAAATAGTCTCCCCCGTTTTGATGGATTTTTTTCTTCTTCTTCTGATGTTTACTATTGCCTTTGATATGATATGCTACTGTACATTTATAGCTTCGTTTTAATCAAACTGATACGTCAATTTTTGTGTAAGATTTACTTCCTCGTAGGGATAAAAGTGAAACATCTTTTCTCTTTTGAAAAATAAAATAACTTTGAGTGTGATGAAATAGAGGCATGTACGATTATTACGATAAAACGATAAAGGGAGGTAATAATACGTCATGTAGAAACTTGAAAGGTAGTGGTTACTTTTACGCAGCGGGAAACTTTGAATTAGATATCTGTTAAAATTAAAACTAGCAATAGAAATAGCAAAACGCCAACCTGAGAACAGAAAATATTGAGTCAAAAATCATTTGATTCACGCATGAGGGAGCATGGAGTGCAGTGCAACAGCAACAACAGCTTTCACTTTTCTGACGGGCTTAGATATCTTGTTTGGCATGCAATCAAAAGTATCAGCTTGAAATTATTCTGGAACCGGAGAGAAAGGAAGAAGAAGGATCCCTGTTTTCATGTGATTTTTATAAGGACCTTTGATCTTAATTTGTTGTCAAAACGTCATCCGCAATAAACAATCAAAAACAGAGTGACGGTTAGACAGGAAGAAATAAAAGGAAAAATAAGAAGAAAAGTTCTTTCTTTTTTAAGCTTTACTTAACTCGCTTTAAATGTGAAATACAAGCACATCATCATGAATTAATAATTATTACCGTCACTTTGTTACGCGTTAAGCCTTCAAAAAACTAAATTTTGAATGAAATGCGTAGAATAATGGATGAGAGATTTCACGTAAATAAACTAATGATTATTTACAACTTATCCTATCTCCCCACCCTCTCATATTTCACGGTATCTATTCTTTCTTTTGTTTTTACTAAAGCAATAAATATCATTTTGTGAAAAGTTTCGCTAAAAAAGCCAAGGTGAGCTTTTTATCAATGACATTTCTCGTAATCACTATTCATTCCTTTTTTCCAATTTGGATTTACACTTAGCACGGTGGTGGGGTTGGGGATGGCACAAGCACTATTAATGATTCCCTCCCTCCTCCTACATTACGTTGAAAATAATTTATTTATACTTAAGATCTCAGATAAAAATTTGTAGAAAACTGGAAAATTGGCAATTCAAGCGATAAAAAATGAGTAATGAGCTAAACGGGATTGTCTTGCAAAATTAATGGCTGTTTTTTCTTGTACGGAAAGGTGAAATGTTCTGCTCGCTGTAAGGAAGAAGGACATGCTTGCTTTCTCTTTCTCTCTTTCTCCTCTTACCTGTCTCCCCTCTGCCATTTCATTTCTTTCTTTTCTTTTTTGAGAGAGAATGAAACGTATGAATAAACATTAACTCAATATGTACATAATAAGTTGAAGTCTGAAGTTGAAGTAACGGTGGTAGTGGTTGGTGAGGTAATGGGAATTGTAGTGCAACACATTAATTTCCGGTCTCTCTTTTTCTCTCTCTGTCGCGATAAGGTTCAGCAGGAGGGAATAGATAAATTACATGTTTGACAGCTATAAAAAGAAATTATTGTCTCATTTATCGCTGCCAACGCCTCTTGTTGACTAATGAAGTTCATCTGGCTGAATATAGGAAGAAAAATAGTAATACTGATAAAACACTATATAGCGCAACGGGAAGAAAAAGAACTTTTAAAAAACTACCTTTACGTTACTTTTACTACCTTCACCATTTCTGTATGATTACGCTTTTTTATTGCTGTTGCTGCCACCAAAAATAAAAGTAGTACATAATCATAAAACATTTCTGGAACAACCTTCCAACAACCCCAAACAACCCATTTTACTTTTTTACTAGTAGTATAATATAGAAATGCAAGTAAGAATCCGTACGAGCGACATTTTATGAATCGGATGACAATATTTGATTCATGTATTGTAAATTGTAAGTATGTAAATAATGTAATGCAGCGCAGGTAGAAAAACAAAACGTTGTTGATGTTGACTTTTTTATTACAAAAATCTTCACTGAGGAAAATAAGTGGAGAGTAAAAAGTCAAAGAGCCAAGTCAAATTGGTATCAAGCCGATATGGTTAAGTATGGCTGTAGATTTTAGTTTAAGTTTGAGTTTGCTCGAGAAGAAAATAAGGCACGCTTAATGAATCACAATTTTTATAATCTTTCTCTTCTGCTTTTTCTTCTCTTTTTTCATGAAAAGGAAGCGCCAGGTGAGAGAAAGGGCGGCTTGGTTTTTTTTTTGGAAAGTAGAAGTTTACGATGAAAGATTATAATCCAATTAAAGCTGAAATCGCGTTTTTCAGAAAACATAATGGAAGTTATATTAAGAGCCAGCAAAGCACATCACAAGCAAACATTTTACCTTCCACTTTCCACTACACCTTCCTTACTAACTACTCCCACTTACTTCTTTTAACAAAAAAATCTGATCATGTTTTGCTGAAGGCTTTGGCTCTAAAATGAAAGGAAGGAGAAGAAGACATGTACAAAAACGTGCTAGCTACTTTCTTGCTGCTGCGCTGCTGCTTCAGGGCTTAAGTAATTAGCAGTGTAGTCATTTGTTAGCCCAAAAAGAGAGGAAAAAAGGAAGCCGAAAGCTGACTTGAAACTGGAATTTGGAGTTGGATGAAGCCCACCTTTCCTTTTTTGTTTGGGAGAGAGCAAACGAATGACTAGAAATTCGTTCATTACTGTTTTCCTTGGAAAATGTTTGGAAAAGTGGTATTAATGGTGATGGTGGTAGTGCATTGTTTATTGTTGGAGAAGGAAAGGAAGAACAAGGCTTTGACAGGAAGTTCATAAATCTCTTTAGTGCTTTATGTCTGATGACGATAAATGTTAATTTACCACGATTTTCTCTTGTATCGAGCCATTTACGAACGAGTGAACAAGCAAAGCAATATTATTTGCTTCCTACTAATGACTTTTGACATTTTGTGGCATAATCCATTCATTCATTTGATTTCTAGAATAAAAGGCGATACGATGCGGTGATGATGATGATGACAAAAAGGAACTTTATTGAATTAAACTTTAACTATGGCCTCTCTCATAATTATCGTAATTAGATTTGGTATTCAAAATATTATCACAAAGGCCAATCAACGTTTTATGGCTGTTTTGTATAACATTTACCAACACACTTGGAGTAGAACCCTTAACCGCGCGAACGTTTGAAAATGGGTTTGTATGAGGAAATAATAAAAATGGTAATCAAAAGGCGACTAGCGACTGTATTGCAGTGTAGAATAGTTACTTGCTTTGCTACAAATGTTTACAATGTTATCGCTCTCTTTATTCTTCCTGATGATGTAAATTTTTAGCTGAAATGGATTTCTTTATTACAAAATTACGAATAAATTGAGTTTTTATCAATTTTCCTTTTTTCCATCACACTTCAAACGAAGTGAAAGTGGGCTCTTCTTCGTCGTCACTACTCTGCTGTGCTGAGAGAGGGAGAATTTGCAGCAAATTGCCACTCTCTTCCTTCGTCTTCTTCTTCTCCACTCTTTTCTACTCTCTTCATTTCCTTCAGTAAAACATCTTATTCGATCGAATTACTACCACGTAACGTAGAATAAAGATAAAACGATAGTACGACGGTTAAAGAAGAAGAAGAGGAAAATAGAAAATGTAGTTTGCTTTGGCTTTACGTAAGCAAAGAATAAAGAAAGGAAGGAAAGTTGGAGGAAAGCAAAAGCAATTCTATTTCCCATGGGATATTACGTGTGATACCGTTTAGAATAAATTGAGTCTTTTCATTCAATGTCTACTTATGGGAAACTGTTGTTGTTTGGATGGGAGCTCCAGTTCTTTACTTCTCCACCAACAACAACATCAGCAGCAGCTTCACAACTTATAACTCCAACTGGAAAGCAGACAAACACGCAGAGACTTAGAAAAGTAAAGTGCTCTTCTGTTTCCCACTCCATTGCATTGCATTCGATATGTTTAGCTTACTTATACTAGTGAGAGAAAGTCTTCAATCTAGATTTTGTAAAGAAGGAAAAGAAAAATCGAAGTTGTTTGAATTGTATTGTGTGTGAGTGTAAAGAAGAAAAGGAATGTTTTGATGATGTTGACGATGATGATCTTTCTATCATTTCTAGATTTTTTTTCTTCTCGTTTTCCTTTCTTTTCTTCCGTTCATGCTTGACTTTCACTTTAGCAATTTAGAGGTGGTGGAGAATGAAGAGATAAGCACGAGGGAAAATGTTGTGTAATAAGATGAAACTGTTTGTAAACTGGCGAGCATATCATTAACAATTTTTTTATGTGTGTGGCTCTCTAAATCGTTGTTTTGTAGGATGCCGGTGGGAGCCGTTGGTCTAGCCCTGTACCAAGTTTAAGAGGATTTACATTGCACCGGAGGGGCTCATCCCCACGACTTGGTGGCTCACCTAGAATAGCACCTTCTCCGACACTTCCTCTAAAAAATCTCAGAAATGAGCCTCATCAACAACAGTTGATCCTTGAAGGGAATAGCAGTAGCAGTAGTCAGCAGCAGCGGGCCACCACCTCCTCTGGAGTTACCACTACTACCACAACAACCATCTTAGGTGGAACTGGAACAACCACCTTTGCTTTAAAACAGCCAACACCTTACCCACTATCTCCACAACCACCGTCTTATCATCAACATCAGCAGCAGCAAAAGAAACAAGCAGCTTCTTCTCAACAACATCTTCATCAAGATGAAAATTATGAAAGGCTTATTCCATCATCATCTTCCCCACAGCCTGGACCCTCCTTTCTTATTTCTTCCTCGACAGCAACCTCCAAACATTTTTCGTCAAGTCATGTGGCCGATTCAGCAGAGGAAGCCAGACATGACATCCCGTTTTCGGTGGAACGACCTCATTCAGCCAGATCCTATGCTAGTTCTGCATACTCCGGAGTTCCTGCAAGTTTTCTTAGTAATTGTGATCCAGACACTGCATTTCGCACTGTGTCTTCCCTCTTCCCGACTGCGGGCGAACCTCATATCCGCCATTTATTCCACAAGTAAGGGGCTTTTTAAATACTACGTGACTGCCTTATGCAGTTTCATTTTCATTTGATAATTTAGCCCTTTATTACATTATTTTAGATAAAGTAAGGAGCTTTTTAAATACTACGTGACTGCCTTATGCAGTTTCATTTTCATTTGATAATTTAGCCCTTTATTACATTATTTTAGATACCATAATAGAGCGACTCTTGTCGTTTCCGCTCTCCAAGTTGAGAAGCATCCCATGGTCACTGACATTGCAACGCAGCTGCATCTCTCCGAGATCTCCCCGAAGAAGGATGGTGATACCGACACAATTGCGTCCATTAATGTTGACTCCAAAAGCATCGGAATCTCCTCTCCGTATAAAGTTAACAGGTTTGGCGATGAATTGTTAAAAAATACATATTATTATAATTATTATCTTGAATGTAGAGCCCCCTGTACATTTGTGTGCTTTTTTCGTTTAATGTTAAGTACTTATAGCACTTGCTTGCATTAAAAATTATTCATTAATATTTAAAAAGAATAAAGTCAAGTGAGTTTTATTTACTTTTTTATTCTTATTAATCCATTGCTTATTTCATTATTTGCAAAAAGTAGCTACACGACAGGGAGCCCGGCAAGGACTGGAACACCTATTTCCCTGCTGAAGTTCCCGAGTAATAACCAGTCATCCGTGGGAAGCTTTACACGATGGGGCTCGCCCATGTTGTCTATGTCGCCTCAACTTCAAATGGTAAATGTTTGCCAAAAACAAACAAAAATATTCCTTTTTTATCTAACCAATTATCCTTTTGACACGTTGCTCCTTTCTTTTTTTCCTGAACAAAACTTTAATAAAATGACAAGAAAAGAAGTCCTTATTTCCCTTTCCTCTATTCTTTTATGCAAAGAAAATAAGCAAACGATTTCCTTTAAAAATGTCATGAATTTTAATCCCTTCGTGTTTTCTCTTCGTAAGGTAAAGGAGGAAGCTAAAATGACAAACTTCAAAAGTCCGAAGATGAAATTGAAATACATGAAAGGAATTTTCCCCGCAGCGGATGAAACTTTTCTTTTGGATGTGCTCAGCTCATGTGAAAATAACGTGCAGAAAGCATCAGAGAAAATGTTAAGGAAAGGCTTTACTCGAACTCCACCACCAAATTAAATTTTGTTCAGGCCTGCACGACAAAAATGGTTGGAAGTGAAGACTCTCATTGAGAAACGGCAGAGGCAAATTGACCAGCAAAATATATGCCTAGCGCTAGAC